>JARHVA010002665.1:2187500-2432825 GCA_037957365.1 Torreya grandis | reverse complement strand
TATATGATGATGATAATTATTCACATAGTGTAGAAGAATATGCATCTCATGTTTCTAACTCTTCTCTCACTCTCCCTCTTAAACATAATGCACTTCCAATGTTATTTCTACTTATATCAATGATTTTATTTAAAATAATGCACATGTTAATGATAATATCACATCTTCTACTCAATTATAATGTGATTCACTAAAACATAAAGATACCAATTAATCTCCCAAAATACCCCTCACTACAGTAGAACCAGTTCTCACTCTTCACCTAAAGAGAATGGTAGCCACATCTCTCTAGTAAGGTTCAAGTGAGCACACTCCCTATTTATGATCCAATTTCTAATTAGTAGCATTCCTATGGTTAAAATTAAAAATCAAATTAATGATTAAATGAACCACTTCGAGATACTAATGTACCATCCCAAGAGATAATCTCTTTGATGCATGCAGGGTGAATTACAACACCAAGTACATCTCCTTACCTTGGAAAACAAATCTTACAAGTCTTGGATAGATGCCAATGATCTATATGGTAACCCTATTCTAGATAAATTCATAAAAGATTCATTTCCTAAGCATTTCTAGATACCATCATTACCTCACTTTGATGGAACTAAAGATCCATTTGTACACCTTTAGGCCTTTTAGAAGGATTTTCCATATCATGCGAGCTACTTGATTCTACTCAAATTATTCCAATAGACATTAGTGGGGAAAGCACAAAATTGGTTCTTTCATATATTCCCCATTGGTTCATTTCACACATATGATGTCTTAGAGGAGACATTTCTTAGATATTACATCATAAACATGGGCCCTCATGTTACATATGAGAAACTTGCCACACTACATCAGAATTCTTCAGAGCCAATTAGTGAGTATGTCTTAAGATTCAAGGCTCACATGTTAAGATTGATATACAAACTAGAAAATATAAATATTTAGCATATCTTTATTAATGGGCTTTTCAAACTCTACTCAAGCACTTACTATCAGATAGAGTCTTCTTTCAGACACTTGTGTTATACAATTTTATCTTTGGAAAATAAATTGGGATTGATTGAGGAAGATCTAGTTGATCGGATTACTCTAGATTTCACAATATCATCTTTAGCTATAGCTCTTAGCACTTAGCATCCACCATATCCTAAATAAGATGGGAGACCACAACCAGAAAAGCAACTAGTTAAGATCAGAGATCCAATCTCTAGAGTACAAACTATGGTATGCACTACAAAGAAAAACATCAAAGCACCACTATAGTTTGATTCAGAGAAAAATATCCTATGTGTCATATTATCATCACTATTAGATAGGAGGTTAATCACATTACCTTATACTCATCGATGAGATCTATATCTCCTACATAAATAGCAACATTGGCCCTTTTGCAACTATCATCGTATTCATGGACATAGAGATAATGATTGTTATGGACTCAAAGATTGCATTAATAACATGTGTTGATAATGACATCATAGCATTCACATAGGGGGGATCAAGATCTCCTCCATCATGGAACTAAAGAACTCATTCTTCCATGGCTAAGTCAGTTGAGGGCATTCCTATACATGAATCATTGGTCACTCATCATGAGATTAATGTAGGTTCTAAGACATAATCTCATAGGAGAATTCCTATTCCACTACCTGAGAAGGTTTGGAAACTAGTATAATGAGAAAAACCTACATATAGCATTGTATTCCTAGGAATACATAGTGTAGTTCCATATACATATCCAGTAGAGTCATAGGCATCATAACAGAGTACTACTCATAAGAAATATTCACTACAGGTAGATTTTTTGGGTTTTATCTCATGTATCAATCCACTAAATTTAAGATTAAATGACCCCACACCACAGAGTACTTCTCATGAGAAATATTCATTATGGCTAGATTTTTTGGGTCTTATCTCATGTAATAACCTACTATGATTAAGATTAAATGATCCTTCAACACAAGTTTTAGCTCTATCTCAATATATTGCTTAGTCATATATATCATAATAGAGGCCACATGGTATTCAGTTATAGATAGATGAACCTTCTTCATATCACATAGTTTTAGCTACATGACCAATAAAGTTAAATTTTGTAGAATCTTCACACACAACTATAGTTATCAACATAGTAGATAGTATTAGATACAAAGCACATTCCTACAAAACATGAGTAGTATGGGCACTTGTTGTTCAATTGGATAACAAGGTTTAGATAATGATATAGTAAAGAATAATATAACATACATTCATACCAATATTTAATTTATAAGCCTCACTTAGTAGGGTAATGATGGAGCCAAAGGTCTAGATAACCTTTGTATTCTTGAGTCACTCTCAGGGAAGTAATATGCACATGTTATCTTACATCCCAACATACTAACAACTAACATTCCTGATTCCAAATAGCCATCCCTAGTTAAACAAACTTATCCAAATCTAGACCTTACCAATATCCTACTTTTTCCAATTCCAAACTGATTCACTCTACCAAATCAATTTTACAAATTACCAAAACAAACAAACTTTTGCTTACATATGATTACAATTCCAAATCAATAGCCTAACATTACAATTATCAATAAAACAATCAAATCACATATCCCAAGTATCATTTTACCAAATATATGTAGCCTCAACATCAAATACCAAATCAAATACTTCTAAAAATAACCATATGTAATGAATATAACAATATATTTCAAATCCATAACACAGTACACATGAGTCAAAAATCAAAACAATATCCATATATATAGCAATATTTTCAAAACATATACATCACTCAAGATAAAATCAATCATGGATGGGTGTCATGCCCTCACTTTTAGTCTCACTCTCTCTACCAATACTAGTCCCATAGTCTAACCTCACACTCGATGTCCCCACACCTCCCTGAGCTCTGAAATGCCTCTTACATTGACTATCTCACTCTAGTAAGTGGCCATGCTCCTCATGTAAATCTACATACCACCTCTGCAAATCTATTTACTCATCCATAATCTATGTACTCACTAATCCATAATCAGGAGGAGGCATCCTATGCCTATCTCACTCAAACATCAACTCATCTCTCTCAATGCCTTAACATATGCCACTATAGCTATAGCAGACCTATCAAATAAATGAGCGTAAATTCTAGATATAACTATTGCTCAGTCAATCAAACCCTCCTCCATAACATCATCAAGAACAAGTTGTGTGAGCTCATGAAGTGTAGACTCAACAAGGATCTCCCAAAACCCATCATCTCCACCTCCTACCCCAGTTTGTGTTTCATCTTGAGCACCCTTCCACTCCACTTGCATGTAAAAATTAAAACACTACATTAGACATACATTTTTAAAACAAGCTAAAATATGTACAAAATCAAACTTATACACAACTCAAATATAAATGATACTTACCTTCCATCATCTAGATTGGAGCTGGGTCTTCATACTCACAAGCATCCCCTCCACCAATAAGATACAACAAAGCCCACTGATGCCTTGCCCACCATGTGATAATGCCTCTATACATCCAACATCATCTACATTAGGAATGTATATATCCACATCTCATGCATCCAATGGTAATAGTGCTAACTCAACCTCAGTAGGCCTATCATGAGCTCTTGATCTCATTGGTGCCCATGCATTCCTCACCCACACCCATGCTAATGGCAGCACATCTTATGGAATCCCAAACTACCTAGTCATGCACTCATACTAAAAATTCTCATACAATCTAGGCTAATGGTCATGTAACTAAAAACTGACCCTAGTATAACACAACTGTACTTCATCCTCAAGCCACTTAGGAAATCTGTTATACGGCGTCCAAATGATATCTTAAGTGAGCAATCTATCTAACACTCATCTATAGTTATCCATCCTAAGAGACCTGATGGCTAATGAACTCCTCCACTACTCACCATATGGCTGTGGAAGTGACCACCTTTCTCTCAGTAACCCTAACATCCGCACAACCATTATGTGCTCATAGGCCCAACAATGCAATAAATTAGCCACACTCAGACCACCATTTAATGCCTCCTGAGTAAACCTATATAGATTTTTGTATAAGTGGGAAGGCATAGTACTACCCCATTAGAACACAGTGCCATATGCATCTACACTATATATAATCCTATGCATTCTATATGCAATCAATACCCCACTCCCATCCACTATAATAAAAGAAGCTAACAATATTGCTAACCATTTCCACAAATGTGGAACACTCGATTGAATAATAACTAACAACAATACATCACTATCACTACCTCTCCTATGTATGCTAGAGGGCACACCAAAAAAATACAAGCATGTAAGATCAATGACATCCATACCCATATCATCCTATAAAGTCAATGGCCATCCACTAACCATAAAATGTAAAATATGGTACACATTCTCCAGAGTAATAGTCATCTCTCAAGTAGGAAGCTAGAAAGTACAGGTATCTACATTCCACCTCTCACATAAGGTGGTAATCAAATGCCTATCCCACTACATAGTGTCTACATCACACATGTGACCTAGTCCTACCCTATCCATCACAACCCTTTCATCAGTCAACAAATGCAACAATCTTAGTGTCTCCATAACCTGACCTTGATGAAACTCTCTCATTCATACCTCACCCTACAAAAATACCAAAAAATAACATAAAAATTAGTCAACCATGCCAAACCAATAAACAAGAAAAATGATAACAACTAAACTAAACATCAGCCCAAAAACGTCAGCCTTTAAGACAAAAACATTGGGTATAGGATAATATTTCTAGATAGGAGGGCTGCAACTTGGATAGTAACATTGGAGTCTAGACAACAATGTTATAAGAAGGATAAGAGCACTAAACCTGGTAAACATTGTCTTTAAAACTTCAAAATAGCTCAAAATCATCAAAAATAGGCTTCTAACCATGCCTAAATCACACATTTTAGCTACTCACTAGGGTAACCTCTCCACCATCCTTAATCTAGGCTAACAACTACTCAAATCAAGTCAAAGTAGGTTTTCATCTCCTCAACATATCTCTTACTCCAGAGCTCCAAATATCAAACTATTTAATGCGTAAATGAATCAAGAATTAATCCAAATTTTCCTATATCGAACAACTTTTCATTCAAACCAAAATACCATTTTGCCCATAACTTGAACCCTGTAGCTCCATTTTACAAACTATTTTGTTCCATGAAACCATGATGACAATACCTTCAATGTCCAGCAAACCTTGATATCTTATTATATTATTTGCCTACTATGACACACACATCTCTATACCTATTTCATACCTAGACATACAACTTGGCCCTTACCAATCAAAGCTCATTCAAATTTCAAATAACTTAGTCTAAACAATTAATCAACTTATCAAATCAATCCAAACTATACCAACCTTATTCCTAGCATTACACCACTAGTCATCACTTTTGTCTCACCCTCCTCTATTACAAACTTTTTCCCTCTCTCCAAAAATGGGAATCATTCCTACTATTCTTATTTCTACACTTACCTAGCACACCTATCTAATCTCATAGTTCGACACACCATGGTTCTTAAGCCTCCATCAGTCAAAATTATCATATTCACCTCAGATCGATCAAAATATACAATGATTCAGACTACATGGGTCACTTAGCATGGTTCTTATACCTTCAACAATTAGAATTATCAAATTTAGCTCAAATTGGTCAAGATATATAGTGATTTATATTACATGGGTCATTCAACATTACTCAGGACATTTAGAGGGACATACGTTCAGTTTATAGATATACAAATTACTCGGATACATAGTGGTTTAGATCATATGGATTCACAGTGACTTCAATATAGATTCAAACCAATTATCATATTTGGGGGCATGTACATCACTACATATCTCACATAGACAACTTCATATAGCATGGCATAGTTATAGACTAGATAGTAGATTATAAGCATAGTGCAATGCACATTATGTTGATCTCTAGTTTTTACACATGGGACATGACATGATAGATAATTTCACATGTAGTTATAAAAATTACCAAACTATGTATATATATCACTCATATACCATATTTGGGGGCATGACACAGATGTTCATATTCTTCATCATCTAGGATTATACAGATTAGAATGGCAAGACATGTCATTTTATTTTTAAACATTTAGTAGAGTTTTTAGATTACAACCAAGCATACCCAAGTTATAACCATGTTGGACCATATATTCATCTGTAGTGGTTTGTCCATAGCATTACTTACACCTAGGAGTTTGTATAGGATAGAGGGCAGACATTGGTTTTAGATCTCTGAGCACTTCTCATTTCTAGTTTAAATTATTTGGAGTGGGGGCATGACATATCTTACTCTTCATAGCATATATATTATATACACACATTCCAAATTACATGATTTTATGTGGGATAGAGGGTAGACATTAGTTTTGGGTCTCTCAGCATTTCTCATTTCTCATTCAGATTCAGTACAGGGGGCATCTATTTCAGGGATTCATTCTATCTCTAGGCACTATGTAGATTCAATACAGGGGGTATCTACTTTAGGGATTCCTTCTTTATCTAGGCACTAATCATTTCTTTATCCACTTCTCTGGCCAGGAAGTTAGACACTTTTTCATCACACTTTTCTCCACATAGGTAAGTTCAGGTACGCATCTTCTTTCTTTCTTTTACTCTAGTACTTCATTTCATTGCATCACTAGATTAAAAGGGGGAAAATCTATATAACCTAAATTGGTCAAGAAACTACACATATCATTTATTTTCATAGTCCTTTCACAAGAGATGCCAACTGGAGAATATGAGCTTTGTTCACATTTGGCCATGTCTTTTGTTTTATCCATTTGGGTCTAGTTCTAAGCATTAGTTACCTTTTTACCCATTCCTAGTCACCTCAAGCCTTTCAAATGGACATTCCACCTCATCTAGGTCAAGTTTTCCATGCTCATTCTACCATCTTAGTCCTTAGCCTATAAGACAAGAGTGATGGGATTCGACTATAGCATTGAAACTTAGGGTGTCTAGTTTCTAACGCTCCTATCCGAAGCCAATTTGAGCCTAAACGGTCAATTTATTTCATTGGATGGGTCTTACCCCTTTTCTTTGATTCATTCCTAAGTTTTCCAATATTAGCCAAATGCAATTAAATATCCCAAATTAAAAATAATGAGTCTCATATATAAAGGAATACATAAGGCATTTTATATCTGTCACTTACTACTTTGGCACATTAGACATAATAAAAATCAATCAATATTATAGCTCAACTTCTCTGCATCACACATAGACTTGCATGATTGATCAAGGAAGTGCCTAGGCAAAATTCATTCTTTCATCTATCATGTGCATTTATTATGTACATTCCCTAAGGGAGAACTACATTTGATCTAAGACCCTAGCTTGAGGATTAATGTAAGTAGTGGTCAGAATAATAGGGATTCTAGATCATGTGATCATTCTTTCCTTAACCCAAAATTTCCCCCCTTTTTCTTTTGATGTATTTATTTTTTGCATGTGTGTATATGGATACACATATTCAAGACTAAAATAGATCTACAATGAGCTTTGTTAACTTCCAACCCATAAAATTTGGTACACAAGCTCACACTGACATAGCAAAAAAAACCCAGAAAGCTTAGATCTTGAGGACAATAGTGCCAAGGAGGGACTATAACATCGGACACTAGGGTCTCCCATTACAGTGATCCTATCCAATCATAAAATGAAATCCAATTTTAGACTCCTGATAGTGTCTCAGTCCTACTTTTTAATTACCAGCTCTGGAATCATTTATTTTAGCCCGATTTAAGACAAGTTTATTCTTCTTCTTTTTGCAAAATTACCTATTTAAAATCTATACTTTTCCCCATTAATCTATATTTTATTATTATTATATACCCTTATTATTTAGGATATAAACAATAGATTCCTAAAAATAATAAAATATATTTCAAACCCAACTTCTCATAATGTACTTGATGATTTGATCTTCAAGATTCCATCTCTCATTCAAACTTGTTATTTGATTCTTGGGATTAAAAGTCTCTTTGACACGTATAACTATTTATTTTGATGCTAAAAACACTTATTTAGGGTAATAAACTTTATTTAATGACTCACAAATCATACTCAATCTTAATCAATTCATTTACTTCTCAAGCTACTCTTCTAACTCTTACTAGCTTTAACTAGGTAACCTCACTAGGTCTCAAGGACCAAAACTTGTTTTAGGATTCTAAGAAACATTATCCTTGAATTGATGATATTAAAGTGTCATTATATACTTGTATAAACCATTTTAAAGTGAAAAAACACACCTCAACCTTTATTTCCACACCCAAGACTCACTATCCTCTCCTAAGGCTTGTAGTTTTTTTTGTATTTTTCTTGGTATAGACAAATTACAATTGTTCAAGAAGCTATAAGACCACTTATAAGTACCCTCTATCCTTATTCATGTTGTTTTAAAGTGTCATATCTAAAATCCATTATTTTCTCATACTTCCTTCTTTAATCTACCCTCAAATAGGCTTAATTATCCCTATTCCAACCCTACAGGCCTCAAATCCATACTATACAGACTCCATTCACTCCAAAATCACTTTATTCCTTGTTGTCACATTAAATAAGGTATGATTAAAAAAAATTATATTTTTTTTCAAGGGTTCAAACTTCCATAATCTCAAAAAACCTAATTCTAGGGTTTTCCAAACCCTACACAAGTTGAAGGCATAATAAATTCCATAATTTGAGTTATACAAAGTACTGAGAGACCAAAGTACCTTAAAAAGTTCTATCTCAGTTCCTATCAAATCATATGATAGGTCTGACTCCTTGTCTTAACCATTTCTTCCAGGAAACAATGAAAACATAGATGATTGTATAAGTTTACTTGATTGTGCATTGGCCTTTGAGGTTTGTGCCTCATCATAAATATTATAAACTTCACCTAGATCCTTTTTAAAGGTTTCTCCACATTGATACACATTCAAATCATGTTCCATGAGAATCTTTCACCATTATTTGATTAGTGATACTTGGTTTGGTTTGTGGACTATATAAACAAGACAGGTTTATGTATGCCTATGTTATATTCAACAACAGGTTTCTCCTCCAAGATATACATAAATCTCTAAGGGATATTTTATTATCATACCCTTCTTTTTCCTTAAAATATTATTTTAACTAACATACATCAATTTTCCACACACACATTATCATTACTTAGCATTGAACTATCACACAAACGTTTCTTGACTGTAAGGGTTTTAGAAACTAAAGTTAGAACCTTAGACAACCGAGCAATGTGTTCTTTGATATCAAAGGCACCTTAAAAGACAATAACTTAACATGTTTCCAACCAAATATTATCAAACACTCCTCCATTCAAAATTTTTAGACTCTAATACCCTTACTTTGAGAAAATAGCATATATATTGTACACACAGGGTTTCTTTATAACTATATATACAAAAGGTTAAAACACTTATCAATAAATTAATACCTAAGCTTTAACCTCTTTCCTATCACCATGATATTTATTTTAGTGATTAACCAATATTTGTCTCAACATGCTGAAGGAGCATATTAGGAATACCAAGCATTGTCATCTTTTCTTGACAGAGACAACAGTCTATAGTCTCTCACTAACCTGCAAGTTACAAAAATCTTACACATTGATGGCCTTAAAGCTTTACAATACCCTATTAGGTTCTCAAGAAAAAAACACCATTTAAAAGATACAAACATACATAACTCTTCATTTCTTTATTCATGTATCAAAACCTTACAACTTTTGTCCTTCATGGGACTGTGCTATCCTTCTTGAGGAAGGTAAAACCATTTCTTCTACATTGGTCCTTGCATCTTCTTTTTGGATAACTCTCTCTCATTTTCCTACACAAACATCTCCTTAAATAATTTCGTACCACTCTCTATATAATCAACTTTAACATTGGTTTTATTGATTATTTGCAAAATCAAAACTTCCTCACATACCAACCTTCAACATGGGGTTCATGTAGTCACCTTACTAAAACATGATTCTAACCTTATAACTTAGTCACACATGACCTAAAACAAATTTTACAAGTTTTCTTGGCTCTTAACAACAATATTCTCTCTTTACCACCTTCTTATCATGCTTGGGTCATTCTAGACTTAGTGACAATATTTAAATTTCAAATTATTGGTTTTGGAGGGAAACTTCAAACACTCACCTAAACTTATTCATATGACTCCTAGGAACCCCAAATGACTTAAAATACAATAAATGGACCTTGAAAGGTCTCTTGACTCTCATTACCTCCAAACTTGACCACTTTTGACCTCTAATTACCCAAAACACAAAATTGACAATTTTTGGTTGATGCTCCTGCATCATACTCCCTAAGAGAGAGAAAAATTGAGCCTCTAGATTTCCTTCTTTCCTTCTAATTTATCTTCTAAGATTCCTTCATTCTTGTTTGATTTCTAACCTTTATTCTTTACTCCTTCTTGCTTTCCAAACTCTTGCTTTTCTCCTTGTGGCTTTGTCTAGCATTCTTGTCCATGCATCTTATTCCTCCATGACATGTGCCAACTTTTGTAGCTCCTTACTTTCTATATATTACATATTTTTTAAGTCATCTTGAATCTTCTCATACTTAGCTGCAATCATATAGCTTTGATTCTTCTCTCTCATGGTTTTTTGATAGTTTTTTTCCTCATGAATCTTTCTTGATTTTTGCTTCTTGAGTGATGTTTGATTCTTGATCATTCTGTCACCTTCTTCTTTGGGCTCTAATGGACTCTCATGTAGGTGAACCTCTGTCTTTTACTTGTCTATACTCTCTTTTTCTACCTCTTCTTCAAACTTCTTCATATTTTGATGCTCTTTCCTCTCATTTTGCTCACTATGTAAGAGCAACTTATCTTTCCTTTCTTCCTCACCATAGTATGTTGTTATTTGACATCTTTTTGGATTTCCATATCCATGTTTATCTAATGTAAATTCATCTTGTGCTTGATCTATTGTGTAACTCACCTTGTGTACTTATTTATACCTCCTTTGCTTACTAACTAGCTTGCTTGTTTTTACAACTTCTTGTGCTTCTCTTTAATGATCCTCCTTTGATTTTTCTTGGAGTTACTCATTGATCTTTACCTACTATACATCACCTATTTTTATCCCATTTAATGGATTGAATACTTATTCCAGTATCTTCAGTTCTTCTTGCAACTTTAATGTATCTAACTCCTCAAAATCCTCATCAAAACTTGGTCTACATTGTTCTTCATTGTCTTGGGCAACTTATTTTTCTTCTCCTTTGACTCCTTAATTTTTGAGAGTAATATCAACTTCCTTTTACTACATATCATGCTTATCAATCAGTGTTTGAGGTGCTTCTTCCTCATTTTGCTTTGCTACACACTCATTCATCAATGCCATCATTTCCATATACAAGATATCTTCACTATTGAATTCAAATTCACATACATAATCATATACAACATTTTGAATCATATCTATCAAGCACTTATCTTTATTTATATTCATTTTCTTTCATACATGGTTTTACCTTCATCTCATTTGCTTGGTTTGCTTGCTCTGCCTCTTTTGTTTGTCTCATAATATTGTTATCTTCTTCAATTTACATGCTTGCTTGGATTTCACTTGCATTATAATCTCCTTGTTCTCTTTCCATGTTATTAATCATGAATTTCCTGCCTTGTACCTTCTTTGGATGCCACATGCCTCTCTTTTCATCTCTTTCATGCCTCATACCTATATTCTCTACCATGGCAACTTGGTATACCTTGCCATTTGTGCTTCGTTTCCACATTTGTACTTGTGTTTCACTCATGTTTTTGCTTTATTTGACCTCTTGTTTGAGGTTCATTCTCATCACCTATTTATTTTATCCACTTAGGCCATACATATCCATGCCCTTATTCTCTCAATGAGGACTAAAATTTGTCACCCTTTCTCTCAACCTACATATCATCTTTTTCTTCTTCACATATGCAATCAAAATCAATATTCAAACATTCATTTACCTCTATAGGCAACTGCTGAAAGCTTGTCTCTTCATTCATGTATTCATAGGTGACCTTCATGTCCTCTTGGTATACCATTTCTTTGGTTTCAATTGTTATGCATGGCAATGCATCATATAACTCCTCTTTTTCTTCAACTTCTACATGTGATATGCCTTCAATATTCTTCACTTTGTCTTATTCAAGAGGTTATTTTCCTTTGTCATCTTCTTGCCACTTCATGGGTAATATGTTTGGCCCATCTTTCATCAAATTTAAGGCCTCATGCTTGGCCTTCACCACACTTGTCTTCATACCTAAAAACACAAACTTAAAAGCAATGTTAGCATACAAAACTAGAGACCATATAGTCTCTATGAATGTCTTTGACATATACATCTTCCATATTTTCTTATTATATTCATTATTTTATACTCTTCTTGGCACTTCTATCTTATTTTTATTCTCCTCAATGAGAACTCTCTTCTGAGCCTCTCTTTCTTGTTTCTAATTTGGCAACATCTCTCTTCTCTTGCCTCTTTGGGTTTCTCTCTCTTTCAACTTCTCATATCTTAAGACACATTTCTTGTGCCTTCTCTTTCTCACAAGTGACTCTAATGGCCACTTTACTTTCCTTCTCACATTCTAGCTAGTCCATTGGATTTCTTGTTCTCTTATGAGCTTCATCATGAGCTCTATCCTCTCTATACCTTGCCCCAATTCTCTTCTTTTATCTTCTATTTCTCTTTCTATATCCATCTTCTCCATTTATCTTTTTTTTCTAGACATATTTATACCTTCCTCTTAGCAAGAATATAAACATTGCCTCTTAGACCTCTATTAGGCCTTTATTCTTCTTGATTCGTCTATCTGAGATCTCTTCTTATCCTACTTGACTCTCTTTTGGAGTCTTTTACCTTCCCTCTTCTCTCTTAGAGATCCAATGCTCTCTTTTTCCTCCATCTTTTCTAGATTTATCTTGACTAGATTCTTTTCCTTCTAAAAGGAATTTGGGGCTATTATTTCTCTCTCATCAATCTAATATTCTTCTATGCTGATCTCAATGGATCAAACTTGCAACCTTCTTCTCCCTTAATAACCTTGCAAGGTGTCATCTTATGCATACTTCTAGCAGTATGAATTTATGTCAAATCAACAACTTGTAAAGCATTTAAAAAAAAAATTTAATCACTCTTACCTTACTCTAATACCAAATGATTTCAAAACCAATTTCTCAAAATGTATTTGATGATTTGATCTTCAAAATTATATTTCTCGTTCAATCTTGTTCTTTGATTCTTGGAAGTGAAAATATTTTTGACATATGTACCTATTTCTTGTGATGTTAAAAGAACTTATTGATGGTCATATTCTTTCTTGAATGACTCAAAACATATACTCAATCTTAATCAATTCATTTACTTCTCAAGCTACTCATCTAACTCTTACTAGCTTTCACTAGGTAACCTCACAAGGTCTCAAGGACCAAAACTTGGTTTAGGATTTTAAGAAACATTATCCTTGCATTGATTATCTTAAATGTTCATGATATACTTGTATAAACCATTTTCAAGTGACCAAACACACCTCAACATTTATTTTCACACCCAAGACTCACCATACTCTCCTAAGGTTTGTAGCCTTGTTTTTGTATTTTGATTAGTATAGACCAATTACAATTGTAAAATAAGTTATAAGACAATTTATAAGTACTCTCTATACTTCTTCATGTCTGTGTAAATTTTCATATCTAAAATCCATCATTTTATCATACTTCCTTCTTTAATCTACCCTCAAATAAGCCTAATTAGCCCTATTCCAACCCTACAGACCTCAAATCCATACTGTACAAACTCCTTTCACTCCAAAATCACTTTATTCCTTGTTGTCACATTAAATAAGATATTATTTAAAGCTTTTAGATTTTTTCAATGGTTCAAACTCCCAAAATCTCAAAAACCCTAATTTAGAGTCTTTCAAACCCTACACAGGCTGAGGGCATAGTAAATCCCATAATTTGAGTTATACAAAGTAAAAAGAGATCAAATCACCTTCAAAAGTTCTATCTCAATCTTATGAACTCCTCTAATGGGTCTGACTCCTTTATTAACCATTTCTTACATGAAATAATGAAAACATAGATGATTATATAAGTTTTCTTGGCTATGCATTAACCTTTGAGGTTTGTGCCTCATCACAAAATTGATACATGTTAAACTCAAATTTCATGAGAATATTTCAACACTATTTGATCAATGATACTTGGTTTGGTCTATGGACTATATAAACAGGGTAGGTTTATATATGACTGTGTTATTTTGATAAGGGGTTTCTCCTCCAAGATATACACAACTCTCTAATGGATATTATCTTATAATACCCTTCCTTGTCCTAAAAATATTATTTTAACTAACATACATCACTTTTCCACACACACATTATCATTACTTGACATTGCCCTATCACACAAAAGTTTCTTGACTGTGAGTAAGAGTTTTAGAAACTAAAGTTAGAACCTCAGACAACTAAGCAATGTGTTCTTTGCTATCTAGGGAGCCTTATAAGACAATAAATTAACATGTTTCCAAACAATAATTACCAAACACTCCTCCCTTAAAAATGTGTAAACTCTAATACCCTTGCTTTGAGCAAACAACAGATACATTATACACATAGGGTTTCTTTAGAACTATATACACAAAAGGTTAAAACACTTATCAATGAATTACTACCTGAGCCTTAACCTCTTTCATATCACCATGTTATTTATTTTAGTTCTTAACCAATATTTGTAACAACATGCTGAAGGAGCATATTAGGAATACCAAGCATTGTCATCTTTTCTTGATTGAGACAACAGTTTGTAGTCTCTCACTAACCTATAAGTTACACAAGCCTTACACATTGATGGCCTTAAATCTTTACAATACCCTGTTAGGTTCTCAAGATCAAAACACCATTTAAAATATACAAACATACGTAACTCTTCATTTTATTTATTCATGTTCATTATCAAAACTTTACAACTTCTATCCTTCATGGGACTGTGTTATCCTTCTTGAGGAGGGTAAAACCATTTCTTCTACATTGCTTCATGCATCTTCTTCTTGAACTCTCTCTCCTTTTCCTATGCCAACCTCTCCTTAAATAATTCCATACCACTCTCCATATAACCAACTTCAACATTGGTTTTCTTGATTAGTAACAAAATCAAAACTTTCTCACATACCAACCTTCAACGTGGGGTTCATGTAGTCACCTTACTAAAACATGCTTATAACCTTATAACTTAGTCACACATGACCTAGAATAACTTTTACAAGGTTTCTTGGCTCTTAACAAAAGTATTCTCTCTTGACCACCTTCTTATCATTCTTGGACCATTCTAGACTTAGTGACAACATTTGAATTTCAAATTGTTGGTTTTGGAGGGAAACTTCAAACACTCACCTAAAATTATTCCTATGACTCATAAGAACCCCAAATGACTTCAAATACAAGAAATGGACCTTGAAAGGTCTCTTGACTCTCATTACCTCAAAACTTGACCACTTTTGACCTCTAATGACACAAAAGACAAAATTGACAACTTTTGGTTGATGCTCCTGCATCAGTATCCATGGATGTCCTAATAGCATGGACAATTACCCATTATTTTTAAAAACTAATAAATAAGTATCAATAGTTATAGGCCCTATCATAAGTGGTAATAAAACACCCCTAAGAGGGTTTTATCTCTTTCCAGTGAACCCTTTTACCATATTAGTGATACAAATCAAATATGTATTTGTGTACCCAAGACTAATAATACATTTTAGATTGCATATATTCTCAATTTACCCATTATTTACCATAACACTATGTGTGGGAAGTGAGTCAATGAAAGCATGCACAAACACATGTGAATTGTTAGAATAATCATAAATAACATCACTACCATTGATTCTAATTTTAGGTATTTGTGCTTGTGTATATTTAAGTGCGTAAATATTACCATCTATAAGATGAGACTCCTTAGTTATATTAAGCATAAGAAAACAAATGGGGATGTAGATTTGAAATCACCTATACTTAAAGATTGTAACTTTGGTTTTATAAGCCACCTGCTATGGAAAAGGATTGGAAAATATATAGAGCTTCATATTAGGTTGTGTAACTAAATCATTTGTATATGGACCAACATCATTTAAATTAGTAGTATTGTCCCCAATTAAATATTATATCTTATGTCACAAGCTATATCATCTATTACTATAATTTATTTCACATCTATGTCATTCATAATATGTATTGATATCGAACCCATTAGGTTGTTCCTTTTTCATATTGACCTCTATTGGTGAAGGGACATATATAATATTTCACTCGATTATATTTTGTAAAATGTTAAGAAGGTGTTCTTATAATGGTTTAAATAGTTTATTTTGATGAGCTAAAAGGACAAGCCTATTAGTAAGTTTTGAAACTACATTAACATTTTCTTTAGCTTCATTCTTAATACATTTGCATTGCATTTGAAATTATTTTTTATTTAAAACTTGGCATTAGAATATTTTGGTGGATTAGATCTGTTGGTGCCCAAACTTGCATTTAACAATTTGTGCCCTTTTTCGAGGACATAATGAGTGTTTGAAATATCTACATTGTTACACCAATATGCAAGTGTCATCTTGAGTAAAATTCTACTTTTGCATTTGTGTAAACCTTAAGAAATCTCGATTTCAATTAACGTTTAATATATTCGTGTTTTAGTGACATTATAAGTTGTATGATAAATATCACGCAGGTCAAATAGAAAAAAGACTAAATATTTTAAAAATACTAAGTCTAAGTGCCCATGTAGTTGTCAAAGGGGACCTTGATGGAAGTTTCAAGACAAAACAATTTTGCATATTTTGACAATTTTGCAGGATTAAAAGTTTGTCAAATTTAAACCCATGCCAATAGTTTGTTGTCTACGTGGAAGGGGTCAGACAGTCCAAAAGGACGAAACAAGGATTTAAAGGAAATATGGAAACGGTGTGAAAAGGCATGGGCCCATGTAGAACGTCGTAGAGTTTTCAATGTCAAATATAAATTTGATTTAATTACATGTGGGGTATGAATGTACAGTTGAGATCCAAAGGGAAAATGCAACTGTGCATTTTGCAAAGTGCGTGCCAATCTCTTAACCCCGCAAGAAAAATAAGACAAAAATGCAATTTTTTTATTACACGTTGTAAATTGCGTGATAAGCTCCCCATCCCATCGATAAGATTGGCCGGTGGGAAAACAATATTCAAACAACAAAGTTATAAAATACAAACCAACGAATGATAATCCCATGTCAGCATGAAGGTCCATGAAGATGTTGACATGGGAGGCCGTGTGACCACGTGGAATATGGGAAGAGTTTTTGATGGGAGAAGCAACAATGAAATAAGACTTGTAAATTGCACTTTGCATGCCCAGCCCTGAAGCTCATAGGAAAGGACGTCGGAAGTATTGGGCAGAAAAACAAATCTCAAAAAACAAGTTTTAAACTTGTAATTTGCAATGTGTAGATCAAAACCCCTAGCCCATACAATTAAAAGGTGTGCCCATAGAAGTCAAAATTTGCTGGTAGAAAGGTGTATGTGTGTCCTATTCTTGCTTATTGACGACCCTATAAGGAATGAATCTGGAATTTTTAAGAGAAGAGAATAATGCTGAACAAGCCCTCTTGGAGTTGGATAAATCTCACATTTTACCACATGGATATGTTGTACAAATAAGGTAAGGTTTTCTACAAATGCTTTCAAAAGAGATTTCTGAACTGATCATTGTTTATGTAGTCCAGGGCATGTTTTGCCAGGGTCTATTATAGAAAGTAGTGAAAGAGGCTATGGCCCTGGGTGAAAATGGTGAAAGATAAAGGGAAAGAACAAGAGAAATATTTCAAAAGTGACTGATGAGTTCTGCAAATTTCCCAGTGGAATATTTCATTACGTTTTTGCACTTGGTTCTATTAGATGTTGTAAAAGTTTGTTAGGTTCAAAAAAATTCACCCCTGTAAGTATTGATGATGCTGATCAAGTAAATCAACACTCAGGTTTACATATTACTGGTTTTTACCATAACCATAAGTCCATGGATCTTCTTTTGAAATAGGGAGCTAATTTTTTTTCTCTTAAATAGGCATTCAATGATGCCTCTAGAAGAAGATTTATTGAGTCCAAGCCTAGATGTGGACTAGGACCTTTCTACTGATGCTTTGTAAATTGTAAGAAGAATTGGGGAAAAGGATTTAAAAGTATTGAAAATGCTTGGAATAAAATGTAATAACAAAGAGGCTCTTCTTGTTTTGGCATTCAATACTGCAAAAATCTTATCTTTGGTTCCATTAGTTTCCCTATTACACGCTAGGTCGTCTATCATAAACATTGTAATGCAAAGTTCAAAATTTGATAGACAGCTTGCAAGACTAGACATAGAACAATCATGTGATAGATGCAAAGATTGAAAACAATCTCAATACCCTAAAAGACACAATGGATAACCAGTGTGATGCATCCCAACATACACAGGGAGTAAAAAATGGAGAAGCAAATGATGGCCAGAGAAATGAATGGCCTTTGAGAATATCTTCTACAAGGCATATTTCTAAACCAGTTTGGAATAGAGCCAAGAAGTCTATGTAGAGTAAAAAATACTCTACGTTTTATTCTGATTTTCAGCAGCGCATGATCCAGATCGTTGTCCCTGCATAGTTTGGTTCGAAACGGCGAAGTTTTGAATCAGAGCGTGAGCTCTAATTTCCGTTTGATTCTTTTTTCTCTAAGTGTTGAAGTCAAGCAGAAGCTGCCAAGTGTCATTTTTCGAGGCACTTTTCATGATTTCAATAAAGCTGCGGAACGTGCCATGTGTCCCATAGCAACTCAGCGGAACGCAACAAGTGTCGGCATCCGCATTTCATATCGGCACCAGTGTTTCATCTCTTTGCAGCAAAAGTTTTCAAAAAGCTAAGTTTCAGGATCAAGCAAAAAGTGCCAAGTGGCAATCGCAAAAGGTCTTAATTTTGCTTTTCTAAAAGTGACAAAAGATGCCACATATCCCAGCTAAAGAGAGCGGAAGCCACCACGTGTCGAGATCCGAATTATCTTCATTTTGCTTCGCCGATATAACAAAGACTATGATGGGTCTCAAGTTTTGTTTCTGAAGCAAGCGGAAGCTGCCAGGTGTCACTGTCCGTGTAAATATGAAATGAGACCCGATTGTTTCTATGATATAAACAGAGTAAAGCGGAGACCGCCACGTGTCAAATTCCATAGGTTTCTAAAAAGGTAGCTAAAAGAAGCGGAGACCACCACATAACCCTAGATAAGTAAAGTGGAGATCGCCACCTGTCCCTATGCCTTTTAAAAGTTGCTTGGGCAAGAAATGCTATGGGTCTTATTTTCTGTTAAGTTGCTAAAGTTCAAAGAAGTAGATTGCGACAAGTGTCAAAGGCGGAACACTCCTGAGCAAAGACACAAAAGAGTATAAGTTAAGCGGAAAGTGCCGCGTGTCTTCGATAGGTGTTGCGAAACATGCCAAGTGTCATTTTTCGGTGTCTCCTAAGTAATAGGAAGGTTTTCAAAGAATTGGCTAAGTGTCATCGAGTGTTTAAGAGAAGGGAGCGTCCTGCGATCAGTTTCAGCCAATGAACTGCCAAAAGACAAAGTGTTTCAGAATCTATAAAATATCTTCTGTTAGACACTTCTAGTTCTGTTAGATTTCAGTTGGGCCGTTAGATTGGGAACAAGCAGACAATCCGGAGTGAATCCAAGGTTATAAATAAGGGTGCAGAGATCACCAGAAAAAGAAGGAGATACCAGAGAGAGAGTTTTATGAAAGATTTATTGTTAAGAGTTTAGACTTTCTAGAGTTGTGACTAGGAATATCATTTGCCTTTGTTCTATCTTCTTACGTTGGAAGGTTTATGTAACTGTGCGTGTTTTTGTGCCTCTTATGTGACTGGAGAATTAATGAGAAGATTGAATCATGTGCCTTTGTTGATACTTTCTGTGTTATTGCAAAAAGTAGTCTAGGCTGTGTTGTCAAGAGTTTAGACATTCTAGAGCTGTGATTAGGAATGTCATTTGCCTTTGTTTCATTTTCTTGAGTTGAAAAGTTTATATAATTGTGCATATTTTTGTGCCTCTTATGTGACTTGAAGATTCAAATAAGAAGATTGAACCATGTGCCTTTGTTGACATTTTCTATATCACTAGAAAAGCAGTCTATACTGTGAGCCTCTGTTTCTATTGTTTCCATCTTTTAAATTGATCATGCACTTGTTTGCTCTTAAATGTAAATGAATCTTACATATAGTCTCACTATGCTCAAGATTAAGGTCGAATTACATTCAGGCGCATCGCCATAGTTAGATTTTCTTTCTTGCATTTGTGTTTCTGCTAAAATTCCTATCCCTTTTCCCAGTATACACTTGATATAAAGAAGAGACCAGCTTCTTAAAAATCTGGAAGTTTCTGTAGACACCGAAATTGTGTCTAACCCCTGTCGACCGTTTTCCCATGAGCCTTGACCCTGGCAGCATGTAAAAATGAGCAGAAAGCTAAAGTTAGCCTCTGTCCCCATTCTGCATCTGCCGACGTCGGTCACTACTCAGCCGACGTCGCCGACGTTGGTCACTACTCGACCGACGTCGGCGGTCCTACTGGCGTCGGTTATCCTTAATAATGCGTTCTCAACCCGAACGCAGGATCCATTATCCGTTATCCGTTATCCATTATCCATTATTCGTTATTCGGTTGCCAATCAGTTTCTCGATCGGTTATTGGACCTTCTTTCAAAACATTCTTTCATTCGACCTTCAAAACAATCAGCCAACTTTTGCATTCAATCAATCTGCAATCAAATCTCTCAGATTCTCTCTCTCCAGTACAGGTATTCTGCTTCAGTCATCTTGCTGGAGGTCTACTACATCGAACTTCTACAACACACCGGCAACATCAATCATGTCTCCTATTCTATCTTCAGCGTGTAACAGGTAAGTGTTTATTCTGTGCTTTTATTTTGTTCTCTGGTTATTGTTTTTAATTGATATCACCACCCTGATTTAGATTCTTGACTTCCTCCCGTATCACCTCTATCCACCCTTTCCAAAATATACAGTCTGTAACTCTGCCCAGATTTTTGCACAACCCCCAAACAATCCCTCTAACTCCCAAATCGGCTTCCTAACCCTCAGACGAAACTTCAGACTATTCTGTAATCCTAAAACCCTGTCCAGACCTGACCAGACCCCGTCCAAAAATTGCTGCCCCGATCGACGCTGGTCATTACCCCTACCGACACCGACATTTTAACCGACGTCGGCACCCTTCCTTGACCGATGTCGGCACAGAGACCGACACCGGCGACTGTGTAGAGCAATTTATTGCATATCAGGTACGCATTTTGCTTTTTGTCTTTTATTTCTTTCATTCTGTCTTTCATTATTTCTGTTTCTGTCAAATATTTTGTTTTTAATTAGTGGGTTGATATCCCTTAAGGAAGTCTTCGTACTTCAAGGATCAAGTTTTTGCTTGACAGCCCACCATCTCCTCGTCTAACATTTTTCGTGTTTTAGTCTCTTTTTCTTTGCAGGTGTCATTCCTCCATAGCCAAAGAGGAGTACCTTCCAACGTCTGATTTCGGTGCGCACGACTACATCCAGGTATCTTCTAACCCTAGACCATCTCTTAGTTTCTCATTTCTCTCTTTGAATGTGAAAGCGAAATTAGCGTAGAAACATTCTGGCACACCTGGTGGGACCCTAGGGCCTTCCTTGGGTTCTTTCTTTCTTTCGTTCATATAGGTGCATTAGGTTCCTTCCTTTTCACCTCTTTCGTCTCTTCTAAACGACACCATCAGCAGGACTAAAAAGAACTTTTCTTTTCTTTCTTGCACTTCTAGACTAGCCAAAACTCATACTCTTCGACCCTTTCTCCATTCGTCTTCATACGAACAAACATTTTGACTTGGGCTTAAAACATGTTGCATTGCATTTTTGTTTGCTTGCATTTCTTAGACCACACTTAGTAATTAATAACCGCATATTGAATTAATCTAGTCCACTTTATGTTACACGACCAAACCACTTGCACAAAACAAACATCTTAACTTACCTGAGACAAGGCCCGACTGGGATTTCATCCCCCAGCGGATACCTTACCCGTCCCGGCGATCTTACTTGGATTTCATCACCAAGGGGAAAGCCCACTCTATTCTCTGGCAGAGTCTAATCTCTAGGGGAAGTATATTTTGGCTAAGCGGGCCCAGCTTATCACTAGACTCGTGAAGTGAGGGGAGCTTGCTCCTTAGCACCAGGCCATGTACGGAACCTAACACAGACTTTTGAGCACCATAACTAACCCGAAACCATCCATAGACTACTTCTTCTAGGACCCGACTCAAAAGCCAATCTTTCTCACACATTCTAAGGCATAAGCCACTATAATCCTAATAATTTACTCCTAGGGTTTTTTTTTAGGATCTGCTTGTGTTTTTCATCTTTTTTGTTCTTATCTGCTTGTTTGAGCTTGTGAGGATGTTCTTTCTTGCCTTGAATGGTTCTGACTCGTAGTCAAGCCAAGACTCTAGTCGATCACGCGAGGCATCACCCGCTTCTATCTACCCTGTCCATAACCAATCCTATAATAGAGTTCCACTCGGAGACTGAAAGAACTCCTACTAGACCATCCCCGACCCAGACTCCTATTGTCCCAGAAGGGGACCAAGATTTTGCATGATTCTTGGACCTCAACGTCAAAGCCTTGCAGCACTATCTCACGAATAGTCAAATGCGAGACTCCTTGGGCAATCCAATTTACGAAATGCCGACCTCTCTTCTTAAGACTACGGCCGTATCAACAGCGTCCGTAGTTCAACCTTTAGACACCCAGGCTATTGCCTCGACCAATGACCAGCCTTTGACCAACCATCCAAGTGTGGCCTCTCCCTCCATCTTTGGGCCCACTTCCATCGAGGTTTCGACCCCCTATCAACCTCAACCCACTCAACCACTCTCTACCCCCTTTCAGAATCTAGTCGTCTCTATTCCGCCTACCCTTGCTCCTATCAACACTAGGGTGGCTACCTATCCATTGGCCCATGTTACCACTAACCAACCTCTCGTGGCAACATCGAGCCTAGCCATGCCTTCTACCCAACCATCCTTAGTCTCCTCTTCTATCCCTATGACTAGTCATCCGTACGTTGCGCCCTTACTGGTACAACTGACTACGTCATATGCCTCTTTTAGCCTCTTTCAAGCGCCTTACAATCTAGGGGGCACTCCACTCGCCAATCCGTTAGTAGATATCATCAAAATGCTGATGGACAAGATGTCTAGCCTAGAGACCTCCGTTTCTAGCTCACGCAATACTCTCTCATATGAACAAATTTGCAATGAGCCCATTCATCCTTCTGTCCCGATCAGGTCATATCCCAGCCAGTGGGAACTTCCTAAGTTTTCTCATTTTCAAAGCAAGGAAGACCCACAACAGCACTTACGGGCATTCAAACATGCCTGTTACCTTATCGCCCACGATGATGCGTTGCTTTTACGCATGTTTCCTATGTCTCTCTCAGGTGCTACGCTTGACTGGTACAGCTCCCTTGCCAGCCATTCCCTCTTCACATTCACTCAGCTGGCCCAGCTCTTCCTTGATCATTTCTCTATCAACATCACCAAGAAGGTCTCAATCACAGACCTCTATTCTATCCGCCAATTCGAGGACGAATCCATTGCTGATTTCATTGCTCGATGGAGGGGCCTCATCAATCAACTCTCCTTTTCTTTACCCCAACCTGAACTTATTGAACTTTTTTCCCAAGCCTGCGCCAAACATATTTCTTCCACCTTAAGGGTTCAGACCTTTCGCACTTTTGACGAAGCCTTCACGATGGCCCGCAAACTTGAGTTACGTGCCATCGAGGAGAATAAAGTCAAGTTGCGGAGCAAGAATCCCAACTCCAAGACCAATGACCCCTCTTCTAAGCCTTCCTCATCCAATCCTAAATCTAAAGCTTTAGCAAACACTGTGGTTGTTAGATCTTCCTCCTCTTCTCCTTCAACTAATCAGCCTGAGCCATCCAGGTCTCAGAGTGCCACCCACCAATTCCAGCAGAGATACGTACAACGACAATATACTCCACTCAGAGAATCATACGCATCTGTGCTGGAAAAACTCGTCAAACAGAGGGTCCTCAATTTCCCCCAAATCTGACCACCTCCACAATTTGATCCCTCACGCGCCATCCCTGCGTGGTATAGGGAAAACGACTTCTGTAACTACCACCGTGTTAAAGGCCATGACACAGGCAACTATAAGACCCTTAAAAACATCATCCAAGACATGCTGGAAAAGGGTGACCTTGTCCTCAATAATCCTAATGCACCACCTAATCAGGGCATCGACATCTTCAAGCAACCATTCCCTAATCATCCACCAACTCAAAACAATGTCCAGACCTTGACTGACAACATTCACGAACACAACATTCGAACAATCAATACGGTCTCGCCCTTCATTTCCGACCAACCTCAAGAGGTGAGTCCATCCATCAGTCCATCACATGTGGATGAACCTCTTTTTCTAGTTAGTTCTCCGTCAACCTCTCTCATCTTGGAGGACGCCTCGACCTTACCAGCACTACCGGTTTCACCATCCTCCTTCTTGCTGCCCATGGAGGACCTAACCCTTCCTACTCCTCGACTGCAAGTGGAGGGCATAATCATCCCTGCCCTTTACCTGCTTGAGGAGCCTCATTCTCCAGTTTCTTCTCCACCCAGGGAAGAACCTGCCTCTCCTTCGTCTCCAACCAAGGACGAACCTGTCACGACTTCATCATGCCTTGGGACCGAGACTACCACACCTTCGGTCTCACAACCGTCGACATCTTCTCAAGAATCCAAACCTCATCCAACATCTTCTCAACCATTTTCCCAATTAGTGGAGAAACTCAAACTTCTCCCTTCAAGGAAAGTGGAGCATCAGGTATTGTGGGAGCATCTCATAGCTCTTCAACATGCCCGTGCCCTCTCGTCTCATACAGCTAATCCTCCCATGGCAAAATCTCCCAAGACTCTCAACAAAAACTAGACTTCCACTTTTAGACCGTCTACACCTCAACCAACCGCATCAGGATCAAAACCTGCATCTACCCCATCTAAACCTATCAAGTCACTTGGTGTTCGCCCTGTCTCTACCCTCACTCATCCGCAAGTGAAGGTGGACTTAGACCAGACCTCGACCAATAGTAGTCTTCAACCCAAGTCACAGAAGACTGCTAAACCACAGAGGCAAATGCCTCCTCCTTCGTCACCATTGCCCTCTATTTTGGGCCCTCATCCTTCAACCTTGACCAAAGTCTTTCCCACTCCGACCTTTAATCAAAACCAGTTGCCTCCTTTGCTTCCTTTGCCTACCTCCAGTCTACCCTCTCTCAAAAAGGTGGTACCTCCCATGAACAAAGTGCCATCTCCACATGTCGCCGCACCGTCAACCCAAAAGGTGGTACGAAAGCCTCCTCCAACTCCACCCAAGCAAAAGTCACCAGTATCGCACACATCGACAAGCACGGACCCTTTAGTGGGCTCATAGTCTTTGATCTTGCACCGAATTTTGTAGACTTTCAGCATAACCCTTCCACCCATCAGGCCTTTCCAACCCCTAGGGTCTAAGCCCTCCTGGTTCGATGACACAAAGATTTGCTTATACCATCATATGCCAGGACACGATACCGAGACTTGATGTGCCCTCAAGGCCATCATTCCCCGCTATCTAGAGAAAGACACTCTTCTCTTTGAGGACACTCTCGACCGACCCCTGACTCTTTCTCATAACCCTCTGACCTCTTCAAACCCATCAACATCTCATCAGCAGACCATGATCCCTTCATCTCCTTCACCCCTATCTTTGAAATCAATGCCATTCACATTACCACCAGGTCACAAAAGGACAAGGCAAAAGAAAAAGCTGCCATTCCTTGGACCTACCCTTTCATCAATCCACCTCAACCACCCAAGCATAAGATTTCTATCCTTGGCGCACCTCAACCCTCCTCTTCTTCTTCTTCTTCTGGACCAATCCATGACTCCATGTTCAAACAGCTTCACCAGACGCCTGTGAAGATGTCCCTTTATGACCTCATCCAAACCTCACCCCAGCATCGTCAAGCCCTCATCAGAGCCCTACAGGCAGCGGAGGTCCAACTCGAGGACCCCCAGCCACTTGCTGCCCTTGTCCACTCTTTAGCCCCTGTTGCCTCCATCACATTCAGCGATTCTGAGATTCCCACATCCAACACAGAAGATCAGGACGCCGCCCTCTTCATCACTGCCTATGTTGATCGGACATGCATTAAATGTGTTATGATCGATGGAGGTGCCAACATCAACATTATCTCCACCCATGCCTTTGAACAGTTGGCTCTTCCCAAGAATTGCGTCTCCAAAACTGACACAATCTTGCACTCCTTTAATGACACCACTACCACGACCATTGGCACAGTCGTCCTTCACATCCGCGTTGGTCCACGCACAGTCTCGAAGCTCTTCTATATCATCAAAGGAGAGTTTCAATACAACATGTTGCTGGGCTGACCTTGGATCCGCACCATGGCTTGTGTCCCCTCCACCCTGCACCATTGTATGAAATTTGAGCACGATGGGCAAGTCCATACCATTCCCGCTGACCCTTCACCTTTCAAAACTTGTAATACCACCTACCGTCTAAATGACATCCTCATTCCTATCAAGCCATCAATCCCGACACTGCCTCCATCCGTAGAAGCTTTGACCAGTTCACAACAGGCAGTCGCCCTCACACCTCCCCTTCAAGCGACGATCACAGATCCCATGGAAGACATCTTCCAAAGACTTTCATTAGGGGAGTATCGCTTGCTGGCCTTAAACATGTTCCAAACTCCACAAGAGTATGGACGCCTTCATCACAGCCCTAGTTATGACCATTGGATCGGGATGATCGTGCCTTATGGTCCTCCTCACCTCCGAACCAATCTTGTCTATGGGGGGCTCAATCAAGCTCCTACTGATGGCAATCCTCTTTCTTCACCTCAACCTTTTACATCAAACTTCTCATTTCTTGGCAACCCCGCCTTTGCACACACTTACCTTTATAGGTGTGCATGGAAGGGTTTTGGCTTCGGACGCTATGAGCAAGGCTCCCATCAGCCCATCAAACCGCTCAACGATGATGATGCCAAGAAACGGTATGGCCTGGGATACCACGACCCCACTCAGGACCCTGCAGACCTTTGCCCCGAGCCAACCATTGACCAATCTCCTCCAGGCTCACCCATCCCTCCTCCTTCACCTACGAAGTCGGTGGTTTCCATCCCTCCTAGTTTTTTTTCCATAAACACCATCCCCCTGGAACCCCTAACTTATCAGCTCAATGGGGTGTCCAGGTCTCTCCCTCTCATTTATCCCAGCATGATAAAAGCTGAGTCGGTGACCATTCACACTATCCACTGCGTTGACGACGATGCCATTATTTCCTACATGGGCACCGATGACTCTTTCATCCAACGCTCTCTCCCTTCTGAGACCCAGGTTATGTTAAATGAATCAACCATTGACATCAACTTCCCTTCTTCTGATGTTCTCCACGTCTTAAAGATTGGTCAATCTTTAGATGCTCAGGAGCAGCTAGACTATACCTAGTTCCTCTCAGACCATAGCAAGGCCTTTCCCTTGACCTACCGTGACATGCCTGGCATCGACCCCACCATCGCTACCCATAACATTGTCACCAAACCAGAGGCTAAGCCTGTTAGGCAAAAGCTTTGAAAGATGCATCCTTACATTGCCCTCCTTGTCAAAGAGGAGCTTCAGCGTCTCCTTTCTGTCTCCTTCATCCAGCCCATCGATTATCCGCAGTGGGTCTCTAACATCATCCCAGTCACCAAGGCAACTGGGGGGATCTGGATCTGCACAGAGTATCGTGACCTTAACTTAGCCTGTCCTAAAGATGACTTTCCTCTTCCTAACATTGACCAGCTTGTTAATCTCACGGCCGGCCATGAGATGCTATCTCTCATGGACAGGTTTTCAGGATACAATCAAATCCTGATTGCTCTAGAAGATCAGCACAAGACCACTTTCATTACCCCATGGGGGACTTTTTGCTATCGAGTCATGCCTTTCAGCTTGAAGAACGCAGGTGCCACTTATCAGCATGCCATGACCTACATTTTCCATGATCTTCTCCACAAAATCATGGAGGACTATGTGGATGACCTGCTCGACAAGTCCAAGCTTCGCCATGACCATTTGACCATTCTCAAAATCATCTTCTCTCGCCTTCTTCAATACAATGTCTGCCTTAACCCCAAGAAATGTGTCTTTGGGGTCCCCTCTGGTAAGCTCTTAGGCTTTATCATTTCTTTCCATGGCATCGAGATAGCTCCCGCCAAGATTTGCGCTATCCTCGAAATGCCACCCCCAACCAATCTCAAGCAGCTTCGCAGTCTACAAGGGAAGCTCCAGTCCATTCGTCATTTCATCTTGCAGCTTTCTGACTGCTGCCAATCTTTTAATCATCTCTTTAAGAAGGACATCTCTTTTACATGGGATAAGGATTGTCAAGAGGCTTTTGAAGCCCTCAAACGCTATTTGGTCTCTCCACCAGTCCTCATTCCACCTAAAGACGATCAACCCCTCTACCTTTACATCTCTGTCACCAACCATTCGTTAGGTGCCATGATCGCGCACCGAGACGAGCATCACCGTGAGCAAGCAGTCTACTATATCAGCTGAACACTGGTCGACTATGAAACTCGGTATACTCATATCGAGAAACTCTATTTGGCGTTAGTCTTTGCCACTACCAAGCTCTGCCACTATCTTCTTAATCACAAAAACTTTGTCATCACTCACACTGACCCTCTTAAGTTTATGCACTCCAAGCCATATCAACATCAACGTATGGCTCAGTGGCTCATGTTGCTTGCTGAGTTCGACCTCAAATTCATCCAGCAAAAATCCATCAAGGGGCAAACCATCGCTGATCAATTGGCAGATGCCCTTCTTCCCAACAATCAACCTTCACAGTGCAAGTTTCCTAACGAGTCTATCGCCACGCTTTCCACTGATGACACTGTCTACCAAATGACCATGTTCTTCGACAGCTCCAAATGTCAACTTGGTGGGGGTGCAGGAGTCATTTTCATCCCACTCGATGGTGAGCCCATGCCTTTGTCTTTCAAGCTCAACTTTAATTGTACCAATAATATGGCTGAATACGAGGCCTTAATTTTGGGACTTCAGACCGCCCTTTCTCTCAGCATCAAGTCCATCAACATCTTTGGCGACTCGCAGCTCGTCGTCAATCAAGTCAATGGTTCATACCTCTGTAAAAATGAAATTTTGCAAAGGTACAAAAATTGTGCTGACATCCTCCTTGCATCTTTTGACCATTACCTCCTGCAGACTGTTCCTCAATCCACAAATAAGTTTGTTGACACCATGGATTCTCTCGCTTCGCATATCCCATCTTCCTCATCTGCATCCAGACTTTTTGTCACAGTGCATCGTGTGTCGTTGCCTTCCTATATCTCTCCTAACATTAATCATGTCAACACTATAGACTCTAGCCCACGAGATGATTGGTATAAGCAACTTGTGGACTTTTTATCTTTTTCTATCATCCCTCCCGATCTCTCTAGCAATGCACGATGAGCTTTTATCAAGCGTACCGCTCACTATACCATGCTAGGGGGTCTTCTCTATAAGCGAGGCTTCGACGGCCTCCTTCTTTGTTGTCTCACCTCCATTGAAGCATCTCAGGCCATTAAGCAATTCCACGATGGGATTTGTGGTGGACATTTCAGTGGGAATTCAGTTGCCAAGCGCATCCTTCATCTGGGCTATTATTGGCCCACCCTTCATCAAGACTGTAGCGACTATGTTCGGTGTTGCATCAAGTGTCAGCAGCACTCTAACTTGCTTCATCTTCCTAGTCATGCCTTACAAGTCGCTCAAGATTTCTGGCCTTTTTCTCAGTGGGGCTTAGATCTCATCGGTGAGATTAACCCTCATTCGTCTCTTTGTCATCAATCCATCATCACTGCCACCGAGTATTTCACCAAGTGGGTGGAAGCCATTCCTCTCATCTCCACAAAAGTTGACAAGATCGTCGTCTTCATCAGGACCCACATCATCTGTCGTTTTGGTGTCCCTCATAAGATCATCACCGATAACGGCAAGTCCTTCAAAAACAAGACTGTCCAAAAGCTATGCAACTCAGTTGGCATCAAACTCAGTTTCTCTTCGCCTTACTATCCACAAGCAAATGGGCAGGCTGAGGCTTCCAATAAAATTCTCACTAAAATTCTCATGAAGGTGGTCAGCGACACTGGAAGGGATTGGCATATTCACATTCCCTTCACTTTGTGGGCCTACTGCACTAGCATTCAAACCTCCACGGGTGCTACCCCTTTATCTCTAGTGTACAGAATAGAGGTTGTCCTACCTCTCAAAGTACAGATCTCATCTCTCTGCATGACATTCTTTCTAACGATGACTTTCATCAAGATCGCTTAGCTCAACTTGAGTTACTTGATGAGCACCGTCTTACTGCCCTCAACCATCTCCATGTCTATCAACATCGCATCAAGCGAGCTTATGACAAAAATCTGTGAGAATGAGATTTCAATATCAGAGACCTCGTCCTCAAAGAGAATTAGCACGTGACCAATATGGAGCAAAGTAAACAAGGCAAGTTTGCCCCTAATTGGCTCGAACCTTTCATTATCACGCACAAGTATGGATCAGGGACGTATCGTTTATCTTCTCTCGATGGATGACCAGAACCTGAGCCTCTTAATGTGTTGCATCTGCGACCATTCTACTGTTAGTCGAATACTCATCCACTTGACATTTACCTTGAGCTCGTCCCTTGAGCAATCCCTGTCCTCTTAGTCCTCATTCCTTTCAACCCTACTCCCCTTAACAAATCCTATATACCCTTTTTATACAGTATGGATGCTTTGTCCCAATAAAAGGGAGCCCTTGACCTTCTATAATATTGTCCATGACTCACATTTCTATCAAAACAAATCAAGATGTCAAAATATCCAAGGTCACCAAATTAGAATCAAAAGGCAGACTACTCCCTTGAAGGACATCTGTACTATCATTGATGTAGCTAATAGACTGCTCCCTTGAAGGATAGCTATTCAAAGCCCTTATATATAAAGCAAAATATAGACCACTCCCTCGAAGGATGGCTATGACTAACTCTTGCTACAAACAACAATCTTTCTTAAAAGCTTCCCGCATTGATCAGCTTTGCAAATGACCACCAAGCAAATGACATCTCTATGCAGACTTCCCGCATTGATCAGTCTGCACCACCAAAACAAAAGAAAAGAAAATCATGGACTTGGCTTGTAGTTGTCTCAGGGTCTCCTATAAAAAGGGGCAAAGTTATCTCTGCTCTAAAATGGGTTACCCTATCCTCCTCCTATCACTTGCTCAAGGGACTTCGAGCTCACTTTAATGTCAAAGTGATTCGATTACCTCTCTAACACAACATATGGTCAACGACGTCATGCATGAATGGGGCTCTTGGTTCTAACAACCCCTATCTATGCTGTCATTCTGGTCCTTGTCAATGAAAGAGCAATATGCCTTTCACTTCTTCTACACTTTGGTCACATTCAACTTCATCACTTGTCAAACCTAATCAACTCAACTCAACTCTCTTTTCAGGCCACTCCCATAGCCTATTCACACTAGTTTCTATGGACACCAATACACATGGAAACTATTGACCAGTCGTAATTTATGTTAAGCATAAACCAATACTTGCTGAAGCATAAATAGACCTCAATTCATCTTTAGCATACATCCATCACAAATATGGAAAATTGCTAGGGATGAAAGACCCCTCAACCAATGTTGCAGAATACACCATTTGGAAAAGGCTGTAACATCTTTTTCTCCTCATCATTTCGACACATGACCAAACCAATCATCGACCAATCTTCTCAACTAGTTCAAACTACATTGGTCTGAGGCCCTAAGACCGGGGCTATGTAGGCAACACTCAGATGACACGACATCTTCTGGGGTTAGCTCGACCACCTTCGTTTGTTCATCTCTCTGATGGACAAACCTTCTTTCCTCCTTTTGACCATGACCTTGCCCTCGACCAAGACCAATTCCATCCCTTTGACCCTTCCTCCCTTTTAAGAAGAACTACATTAGCCTGAGGCCCTTCACACAAGGGCTATGTAGGCAGCACTCAGATCACATAACGTCTTCTGAGGTTAGCTCGGCCACATCCTTTCATCCATCCATCCACCTCGACCAATGACCATTGGAGATCATGCCTATCTCCTTTGACTTCGACCACTTCTAAGACAATGTTGCCTTGGTTGTTTTTTGCCTATATGCTACCTCATGACTGGTTAGCAAAATTATGCGCAGACTATATTTTGGACCCTCACAAGTATAGGATCGCAAGCTGGTTGATCCGCACTACTTGTGACTTTTTTCGTGTTTCTAAGAGCACTTCTTGAGCTCAAGATACCTGGAACATGATGACCCATTAGAGCTACAGCTTCGATTGAATAACCTGATCAGCTACGACCACATGTTGAGGCCCGATTACTTCAATTTTGGCACTCCTCGACCCTTGACCTACGATAATTTGACTTGACCATCTCGTGAAGTGGTATGCACGCAATCACGACTTTTACAGCGTTCACCCTCACCCCTTTTTCATCCACTCTTTATCAAATCAGCACCCGATTCTCAGTTCCCTTCCCTCGACTCCTACTTTGAGGAGGAATACCTCATCCATAATTGGGGAAATCCACCTCCTATTTTTGTCTTGCAGTTCATTCGAATAACCAACAAGATGAAATCGACCTTATCCCACACTTGGGGCAACCAACTCCTATTTTTGTCTTGCAGTTCGTCTAGAATAACCAACAAGACAAAAAGGGGCAAATGTACACACCAAAATTGTGTCTAACCCCTGTCAACCATTTTCCCACGAGCCTTGACCCTGGCAGCATGTAAAAATGAGCAAAAAGCTAAAGTTAGCCTCTGTCCCCATTCTATATCTGCCGACGTCGGTCACTACTCAGCCGACGTCGCCGACGTCGGTCACTACTCGACCGACGTCGATGGTCCTGCTGGCGTCAGTTATCCTTAATACTGCATTCTCGACCCGAATGCAGGATCCATTATCCGTTATCCATTATTTGTTATTCGGTTGCCAATCAGTTTCTCGATCGATTATCGAACCTTCTTTCAAAACATTCTTTCATTCGACCTTCAAAACAATCAGCCAACTTTTGCATTCAATCAATCTGTAATCAAATCTCTCAGATTCTCTCTCTCTGGTATAGGTATTCTGCTTCAGTCATCTTGCTGGAGGTCTGCTACATCGAACTTCTGCAACACACTGGCAACATCAATCATGTCTCCTATTCTATCTTCAGCGTGTAACAGGTAAGCGTTTGTTCTGTGCTTTTATTTTGTTCTCTGGTTATTGTTTTTAATTGATATCACCACCCCGATTTAGATTCTTGACTTCCTCCTGTATCACCTCTATCCACCCTTTCCAAAATATATAGTCTATAACTCTGCCCAGATTTTTGCACAACCCCCAAACAATCCCTCTAACTCCCAAATCGGCTTCCTAACCCTCAGATGAAACTTCAGAATATTCTACAATCCTAAAACCCTGTCCAGACCTGACCAAACCCTGTCCAAAAACTGTTGCCCCGACCGACGCCGGTCATTACCCCTATCGACGCCGGCACGTTAACCGACATCGACGCCCTTCCTTGATCGACGTCGGCACAGAGACCAACACCGGCGACTGTGCAGAGCAATTTGCTGCATATCAGGTACGCATTTTGCTTTTTGTCTTTTATTTCTTTCATTCTGTCTTTCACTATTTCTATTTCTGTCAAATATTCTATTTTTAAACAATGGGTTGATATCCCTTAAGGAAGTCTTCGTACTTCAGGGATCAAGCTTTTGCTTGACAGCCCACCATCTCCTCGTCTAACATTTTTCGTGTTTTAGTCTCTTTTTCTTTGCAGGTGTCATTCCTCCATAGCCAAAGAGGAGTACCTTCCAACATCTGATTTTGGTGCGCATGACTACATCCGAGTATCTTCTAACCCTAGACCATCTCTTAGTTTCTCATTTCTCTCTTTGAATGTGAAAGCGAAATTAGCGTAGAAATAGTTTCAAGTCGCAAGTCCCACATCTTGAAACTTCCCATTGTTGGTGTTAGAACAAGTGTAATTTTAAATCATCAACAATTTTTTGGCACACCCGGTGGGACCAATCTTGAAGTTTCTTTCAAGATCGTATGAACCAGAGAGCTACAAGGAGTCAGCTATGGACTAGTAACCAGATCACAATCTACTATAAATCCAGGTATTCTTTTGCCACCTTTGGTAACTAGTCCAAGAAGAAGAGTCAACTAGTTTATACCAATACCAAGAGCAAATATGGGACCCCCTATACCCCCAAGAAATTATGCAAGTTGGAATATTGGTAGTCCATTAATTCTCCTAATACCACCACCCACTTGGGACCCTATCCTAGTGAATGCCTTAAAAGCTCTGCCCAAATTCAGTGGGCAAGACTTTAAAACACTTGAGGAACATCTACAGGATGTATCAGATGTCTGTGCTATACATGTTGTCACACAACAAAATGTGGCCATAAGATTATTAGCAGCTTCTTTTAAAGGGAAGGCTCTAGAATGGTATCGGTCTTTGACCCCAAATACCATATCTACATGGGATCAACTCAGAGATTTTTTCTTTGAAAGATTCGAAGAAAAGGGTGATAAGTCTTCTTTGTTACAACAATTAATTACCATTCAAAGGGCACCACAAGAAGTGATGACTGACTTCAATTCCAGATTCCAAAAGACTTGGGAAAGAATCCCTGCTACAGCCAGACCATTACCAGGTATGGCCATAGTGTTTTATCTGAAGGCTTTGAATTCATATATATATCTGTTATGACTCAGTCACTTGGAGGTCATACTCTGCTAGAGGCTTATGACTATGCTGTCAGAGCTGAAAATAATTTGAAAGATGCTATAAAATTACCTCCAAGGCCTCCCATGCCCATGTTCCCAAAAATTTCCTTACCATTACCTCAAGAAGCCCCTAAATCAATAACCCCACCTATGTCTATGTACACATATCCTCAACCACCTGCTAAAGAAATTGTTCCCACTCAGTCATATGAGCTTGATGATATCAAGAATATCGTGAGGACATTTTCTAATGAGCTGATTAATATAAAAAGATAGCAGAATAATTTCCCTAGGCCTCCATATCAAGGCTATCAAGGAAATAGATTTTCATCTCAGCCAAACCAATACCAGGGTCCTCCAAGACAAAATAACCCTCAACCAGCAAATCAATTAGTTGCAGTCCCTACACCCTCACAGACTATTCCTCTCAATTCAAATAGGGATATTTTTCCAAGGCAAAATAACTATCTAGGTAACACTAATGCCTGGTGTTTTCCTTGCAATAATGCTCATACGCCTAGAGATTGTCCTATGGGTAATCTATAACAAAAGGTGGCAGAACAAAGAAGAATGGATGGACAGTTTGCAAGTTCTAGTGACAATCAAGCCTACCAGTCTTTTGGTATGCAAAATTCGGTCTTAATGACTCAGATGCAAGGGATGTCTTTGCAACAAGAGGAAGAAATAGCTCCAGAATATGCTTTGTTCTCATGGGTTGAAGATGAAAAATTAGTATTCTTGAATGAAGTTTTTGCTTCCAAGAAACCAGTGGTACCATCAGACTACTATACTAGATCAAAGAGAAGAATGCTGAAACAGCCTAAAGTTGTAAATAATGAAGTTATGGAGAATACTCTATTTCAAGGTCATCAAAACACAGTAGTCATACAAGAAGTGTTCAAGAAAAGGCAAGATATCCTAATCTTCCAAGAATTCAAACTTTAGGATCAAAGAATGTGGTTGATCAACTGAAGATGACCCCATCACAAGTATCAATTTGGGACATATTAGCTATTCCTGAACAAAGGACACTGTTACAAGAAGCTCTTTAAAATCAAGCAATGCCCAAATATACTGAAGGACCTACTGATAAAATAAAGCTCAAAGACACAGTTCATGTGCAGACAATAGCCTTACTGAATAATGCATCAGAGGTAAGCAAATCCAAACTGGATACCTTCTATTTTACTAAGATAGGTGACTGGACTAATCATAATCAGGAAAAAGAAAATAACCAGTTGTAAGCTATGATGCATAGTGACCCATATGAAAATTATAACTCTACTGGTCTGGGCACTTATGTTATTTTTATGAAGACCATAAAATCCCAAATGTTTTAAGGGAAGAAACGCCAACTACTCAAGGATCCAAAAAAGATTCAGAAATTTGGACTTTAAATTTTGATGGGGCTATAAGTAAAAATGGTGCTGGAGTAGGAATTTGTCTTATTGCTCCAAATGGTGAAATTTTTTTAAGGGCTATACATTTTCAATTTGCTTGTACTAATAATGATGCTGAGTATGAATCTTTAGTACATGGGCTCCTATTAACCAAGAAAAAAGGAATAAAGATTCTAATAGTAAAAAAAGATTCAGAATTAGTAGTAAAGTAAATTAGAGAAACGACAATAGCAAAGAATGTCAAGATGAAATCCTATAAGCACAGAATTTGGGACTTAATAGAAGATTTTGAAGCTTTTGATATTGAAGTAGTTCCCAAGGTTCAAAATTTTGAAGCTGATAGGATGGCACAGATTGGTTCACAGTTTGATCCAGCAACTGGCTTATTAGTTAACAATGAGTTAGTAAAGGTTATAGTAAGGCCAACTATCCCAGATAATGATGAGAATTGGCAAGTGTTTGAGAATGATTTTCAAGTACTCTCATTTTTGCAACAATCAGAGGAATTTGCTGATCAATTGCAACCAAATATTGAAGAGGCATATGGGGATCAAATTATACAATTGAAAAATAATAAGCTTCCCAAAGGTTTAATCACTTTAGAGAGCCTTTTTGATCTAGAGGATGTAAGCCTGGAGAAGAAAAGGTTTCAAGCAAACAAAGTAGACTATTCTGAAATAGAGGTGAGTGAAGGAAAAAAATTAAAAGTTGGAAATTTTGCAACTCAAGAAGAAAAGGAAAGGCTAATTGAATTATGCAAAAAATATGACAAAGTCATAGCCTGGAGCTATGAAGACCTTCATAGATATAATAGAGACATCATTCAAAACACAATAGAACTGACTAAAGGATCTAAGCCTATCAGACAGAAATAGAGGCTAGTGAATCCAAGGATTGAGCCTCTAATGGTGGATGAGTTGCAGAAACTTATATATTCTAAAATAATTTTTCCAATCAAACACTCAACCTGGGTATCAAATCTGGTACCAGTTAGAAAAAAGAATGGTGATATAAGACTTTGTGTAGATTTCAGAGATCTAAACAAAGCGTCTTTGAAGGATCACTATCCCTTTCCCTCCATGGAACAAATTCTACAAACTATGGTAGTAAAAGCAGTCACTATGCTCAGGATTAAGGTCGAATTACATTCAGGCGCATCGCCATAGTTAGATTTTCTTTCTTGCATTTGTGTTTCTATTAAAATTCCTATCCCTTTTCCTAGTATACACTTGATATAAAGAAGAGACCAGCTTCTTAAAAATCTGGAGGTTGTTTCAAGTCGCAAGTCCCACATCTTGAAACTTCCCATTGTTGGTGTTAGAACAAGCACAATTTTAAATCATCAACGGTCTAAAAGGGAGGTCTACGGGAGATTTCAAAGGGCGATGCAATTTTGCATTTACAAATGTGCAATTTACAAATTGTACTCAAATGTTTGCCACTAGCCAATTAGCATAAGGTTAAAGTCTCAAAGCAGAAGTTTCCAAGACAAATGTAACTTTGAATTTTTGCAAATTACAATTTGCATTTAAAGTTCCCAAGTCTGAAGCAGAACTTTTGGACAAAAACACAGCATCAAATTGTAAGTTGTAAAATTTCAAACTACAAAAGTGTTGGAGACTTCTAGATTTTTGCCAACTTGAAAAGTTACAGTTGGGCCCTGAAATCCTACCAGGGTAAAAAGGTAAAAATTACAAAAAGAGGTTAAAGTCCAACTTGAGGCAAAAAGGAGTAAAATAATGCACTTAAGAATTATAAAGGTTTGTAGAAACCTTAAAAATTCAAAAGCAAAAAGAAAGAAGGCACATTGAAGTCAAAAATTAAAAAGGTAAAACAAAGCTAAGTGTTACATTTTTTAATATTTGACCTCCATGGAAGAAAATTGTTGTAGGGGTTGTGAGACCAAGGTGGGCCATTGGAAGGAGATTTATCAAATGGCCATGGATACTGCATTGCTTCCATCACAATTGGAGAAATCCTATGCCATCATTATAGATTAAGGGACATTATTTGGCGTGCACAAGTAGAAGGGAAGCTGTCCACAAGTTTCCAACTAGACAAATGACTGGTTGAAGGCAATGCAATGTAGTTACACATGAAGACAAATATTTTGTTTTGCTCCCAAGGGAATATTATCCCTCAAGCTCAAGAGTAATGAATTTCCAACCAAGGAGATCAAGGGTTTGTTATCAAATCTCATCATGATATGGATATGTAGTTACTAGAATGATTTCCTTGCAAGGCATGAGCTTCTAGGTGTGACCAATGGCATCTTTTAGTTGGAGCATATTCAAAATATTTTGGGGTGAGAATTTTGTATAAAAAAGGGTTTGTTCCCTTTTTAAAGTTTGTTGTTGGTTTTCCTAGGTCTTAGGCTCTTCAAATTCCTGAGTTCTACTATGTTTTTTTTGCTTCTCTTGCTAAGGTGGTTGCATCTATACAACCATTAACAAACATTGAGAGCATATTGTAAATGCCTCCCCTATTTAAGAGAAAATCCATAATTCTTCTCCCCATGTTAACACTCTAAACATGATGTATGTAAGATTTGTTTGCAAGAGAATGTAAAATAATGTATGTAATATTTGCTTGTAGAGAGCTATATTAGTTTAAGTTTTAAAGTTCTCTATCAAGAAATATTGGATGCATTAACCTCATATGAGTAATTTTAGATAGTATTTACTCATATTGTCTCATGTGTTTGAAATTTGAGGTTATTTGAGCATGGTTTGCTACTTTGGGCCATCAACGACACCAACACATAGCTAGCACCATTGTCAGGGAGTGAAAAGATCCTTGGCACTTATGTTGATGAGAGTTATTACAAGGAGATATTAATTTGTTCATGTTTTGAAGTGACTTGCTCTTTTGAACATGAATTTGGATTTCAGTGTCTTTGTTCTTATATCTCATCATTAACTTCAACAAAGTATAATCTCAGTATATATCATTGCATATTTGTAATGTTGTATATTCTAAATTTTTTCTTATAGTGGCAACTCCAACATTGCTTCTGGTTTTTGGAAGATTAGTGCCCATTTTGAATATCTTTAGCTTTGAGTGTTCTATTTTTTGAAAATTTGGAAGGATTGAGGTCATCCTTCAAAGGTGAATCATCAAAGCAACGTGTCTCACCCTTAAGTGTTCATCAAAGAAGAGACAAGTTTGTAGGCCAATCAAAAGATAATGTTTTGTTACAAAATAGTGATTGGACTGTCAAGATTATGTTACACTAAGTTTTATTGTTGAAATTCTTATTATTGAAGATTATCATAATTATCCTGATTGCTCCGAGCCTTATAGTTCAATTTATTACCCATCGCCATCTCAACCAGCTGAATCTCCTCCTAGGTTTGATCCCTCAAGTCCACCTCATTCACCCCCTCATAGTCCTTTGTCATTTGATCTTGAACCCACCATTGACCTAGTCATGAGGCATAGAGATTAGGGTGAGAATGACCATCCTGCATTCATGATTCCTAGATTCATACCTATTAACTTTAATGAAATGGAGGGGTACCACAATGAAGTTCCAAATGAAGTAAGGAACCACCTCCCTAAGTTTCAAGGGAATAATGCAGTGACTAGTGATCAACATTTGAGGTATTTTCACATAATCATTGAGGATTATGAGGTTAAGCATGAGGATGTATGAATTAAGCTATTTGTGCACACACTATAAGAAGATGCTCGTGAGTGGTTTAATTCCTTTCCCCATGGATGCATATATTCATGGGAGGAAATGAAAAATGTTTTTAAAATTTAGTATGGTGATAGAATTGATCCTAGGTTCCTTCTTGCTGAATTTGAAAACATTAAGAAGAACCCTAATGAGTGTGTGCAAGATGTTAATACATGGTTTAATAAGATTATGATGAGGGTGCCTAAAAACATTAGGCCTAGTGATACAACTTGCCTAATTAAATAATGTGATGCCTTTGAAAAGAAGACAATGTACTAATTGAGGGACAAGGCTCCCACTAACTTGAGGTTGGCATTCAATATGGCCATACAAATTGAAAACAATATAAAGGCTATGGGAAAACCTTTGAAAAAATGTGCTGATGTAATGTTGATCAATCCTAAGAAAAGTAGTCCTCCAAGACAACCAACCTTGAGGAGACTGTGAAAACCTTATCCTCTGTTGTCAAGGAGATGTCATACAAGCTGGATAAACCTAAGAAAGGGATAACTCATGGATATTCTAATCAAAAGATAAATCAGAATCAATAATAAGGGATACCCTCTTTCCATGATCAAGATATTGATATAGGGAAGAGACCTACTCAAAATGATAGAAATTAGAATAGAGGGGTTGGAAAGGAAGTTCCTGATCCATTAAATACCAATGTTAACGTTATAGATTTTGACATTGATATTAATTGGTGTGATACATGCTTCTTCCCCAATCCTCCTTCTAATACTATTGAATGGATTAATGAAGATGCAGAGGAACCTAAGTATGCCTCTGAAGATGATGAGATTTTGATGTTTGATTGTCAAATCTCCCAAAGCAAAATGTTTGCCTCTATAGAATTGTTGAGTGCTACCACAATTGATCAGTTCTGGACTGTAGTAAAAAATGTATGTGTCCCAACTTCTGAGTTTGTTTGTGATGTAAACATGACACAAGAATATGAATTACCCAATCATGACTTCAAATTTTTATGATCCATGATGATTAATAAGTATGATGCAGGAATTCCTTCAGCTGAGGATAGTCTGAGAAACAACTACTAATTAATGCAACAGTTGCCCAAAACAAAAAATATAGTCTGAGAAACATGTAACAAGGTGTTGCTCCTCAAGAGACTATTGTTGCAAATCTAAGGGTAGGGGATGCAAGTAAGGAAGTAAGAAAACTAAAGAAGTCCCTAATTTCTCCAAGCTAACACATGTTTCCCATTTTGTTAAACAAAATTGTGCTCCAGCCAAGAATAAAGAACCCATATTATCCAGTATCCCTAAGGGTGTGAATGATGTTAGAAGAAACCCACCTTTGAAAACTATTGTTAAAAATGCCAATTCATCCCATCTTGTTCCACCTATGACTTTGAATGATTGTATTCTAGCTGAAGGCATTATCACCATTCCTATGAATACTCTGCTTCCTTAGTACAACATGTGTGATATGGCCCAAGTATTGAGTCAATTGAAAATCATTATGCCACTTGTTGAGTTGTTATGAATACTAGAACATAGGAAGAGGGCATTTGAATACTTGGAATTCAATGGGAACATAGATTCAAATGAAATGAATTCACCCCAAACACTCTTGAATGATGATAAAGAGTCATATGAGGTTAGTGAACTAGTCCTAGAGGTCTATTTGGGGATTGCACTAATAGAGAGTCAGCTGGATGTGGCTCTGTTTTACATAACCCTATTGATTATTGGTTTAATTATTCATAATTACATGTTTGATTCAGGAGCCTCCTATAATGTGATTCCCTTGGGTGTCCTTAATGATCTTGGAGTAAAAATCATGCCTGACTTTGGTAAGTGTTACACCATGGAATCATGAGAGGTTCTAGTTGTTGGACAAGTTAAAGGATTGGTAGTGCAGTTGGTTGTGCATCTAGGTAAGTTTATGAATATGGATATGGTAGTTATGGATTGTCCTCCCAAGTGGGGGATGATGTTGTCAAGAAAATGGGCTACCAGCATGGGTGGTAGTATGCAGATGGATCTTTCGTATTCCACTATTGTTTTGGAGGGTAATATGTTCAAACTTTATAGAAAGCCTAAGATGTTGCATGTACTAGAAGATCTTAAATGTTCTCTAAATTAGGTGTTGTACACTAATGTAGAGTTGGTTAGCTTCATTGGGAATGTGGATGTTGTTGAATAACATGTTGTTCTTGATTCTAGGTTTGACAACAAAGTTAATGTTTGGAAAATGTCTTTTTATGGGGCTTGTTCCAATCTTAGAATTGGAGTTAGGGTTCTCTTTTATGCCCTAATGGGAAATATTTCCAATTTTATTTCAATCTATCTTTTGAGTGCATGAATAATAATTCTGAGTATGAGGCACTCTTGTTTGGTTTGAGAATTGCCCATGAACATGGAATTATAAGTTGATTATAAAGGGTGATTCTGAGTCAGTGGTTAATTAGGTCCACAATTCTTATGACACTAAAATAAAAGGTTTAAACAATATATAATTTTTGTATGGGATTAATTAGAATTATTTGACTTATTCAATATTTGTTATCATGATAGAAGTTTCAATGGAGAAGATGATAGACTTGCAGGGTTAGGTTCTCAGTTTGAAATTGAAGATACGCATCTTTATTATTAGTATCAAGTAGAAGTGCTTGTTAGACCTTCAATACTAGATAACATTCATTATTGGAAAGTTTTTGATGATGATGATGATTATATTAGGTCTTTAAATTGTGAAGCTAATTTTCAAGATCAACTTATGGACTTGGAATAAATGGTTCAAACCTACGATGAGAAGCAAACCTTATTTGGGAAGGATTTCATTCAATTGAAGACAAACACTATACCTAGGGGATTGGTGAGTTTAGAGGCATTTTTTGATGGAGGAGACCGAATCAAAACCAGAGATTTTTTTATCTCAAAAGATGTGAGTAAATGCAATGTGGGCTCTAATGAAAATCCTAGAAAGGTCTAGCTGGGTAATCACTTGAGTACCAAAAAAAAAATCCTACACATAACTGCTAAAGAACTGTCAAGACTGCTTGGCTTGGTCTTATTCTAAATTGAAAGCATATATGAAATATTTTTTTCAACATGTCATCCCATTGCAGCATAACATTAAGCCTTTTAGGAAGAAATAGAAACCTATCAACCCTATCTTGTCCACCAAGATGCAGGATGAGTTAAATAAGCTAAGGAATGGTGGAATTATTTAGCCCATTAAGTATTTGTCATAGATGGCAAATTTAGTTCTTGTAAGAAAGAAGAATGGTGACATCTGATTGTGTGTGAATTTTTGCAATTTGAATAAAGCTTCTCTAAAGGATAATTACCCCATGCATAATATGAATAACCTATTGTAAAATTTTATAGGATCAAAAATGTTATCCACATTGGATGGTTTCTCAAGGTATAACCAAGTTATGGTGAAAGAATTTGAGATACCCAAGACTACATTTACCATGCCTTGTGGTACTTACGTTTACATGAGGATGCCTTTCGGGTTAATGAATGCAAGTGCAACGTTTTAGATAACTATGGACATTACTTTTGTAGGGATAATTAACAAATTTATAGCTATGTATCAAGATGATATTATAATGTACTCCAATAATACAAAATAACATTTGGAGCATCTAGAGAAAGTGTTCCTTAGATGTAGGGAGTCATCATTTCACTTAATCCTAAGAAGTGTCACTTTGGAGTACAAAAAGCCAAGTTGTTGGGACATATAATGTCTAAGGATAGTGTCATGATAGACCCTAAAAGAGTGAAAGCCATTGATAAGTGCTTATCCTGTAATCTAAGAAGGTAATATATTCTTTCTTCGAACAAATCAACTTCACCATAAGGTTTGTGTCTAACTTTATAGAGATCACTCTACCTATTACTTCCATGTTGATGAAAGACCAAGCCATTAAGTGGGAGGGGAAGGCCATGTAAGCATTTAATGACATCAAATGAGCCTTGAATTTTTCCCCTATCTTGGCTAGTCTTGATAACACTAAAGCATTCCAAATATTCTCTTTTGTATCTCATAATACCATAGCTACAGTTCTATTACAAAAGAATGATGATGGTCATGAACAACCCATATCCTTCTTTAGTAAGTCTATGTAAGGATTTGAACTGAACTACACCATTATGGAAAAATAAGCCTTTGCTCTCTTGAACGCTGTTAAGATATTCAGACCCTACATTTTAAGTTCAATGATTATTTTATACATCTTGCATACAATGGTGAAGGACATCTTGACTCAGATTACAACATCCAACAAGAGATGCAAGTGGGTCAACAAGTTGTAAGAGTATGCCATTGAAATTCAAACCACCAAGTTGGTGAGAGGGATGGGTCTAACCAAGCTCATGGTTAAGACCAATTCGCAAGATGTTGAGGTAAACACTATTGCTATTAATGTTGATGATTCTTTGATTAGAATTAGCATGTCTCTACGGTATATAGACATGGTTTATTACTTGCAAAGTCTGAGTTATCCCCATGACTTGGATAAGAATCAAAGGATAACTCTTAAACTTGTTTCCCAAAAATATCTCTTGAGTGAAAGTGGATTGGCATGGAAGAATCCAGATGGGGTTCTCTTAAGATGCTTGGTGGAGGAACAAACTACTGATTTAATTGAATAATTTCATAGTGAAGTATGTGGTGGTAACTTTGCACCAAAAGTCACCGCTCATAAAATTATGAGAGATGGTTATTGGTGACCATCACTATTCAAGGATGTTGATTAGAAAGTTATGAGATGCAAGAAATGTTAGTGCTTTGCTGGAAGGCCAAAAGCTTCTGGTTATCTTCCCTTGCAGACTATAATGATTGAAGGCCCATTAGACAATGAGAATGAATTTCATTGGGTATATCACTTATTCTTCAAGCACTGGACATAGGTGGATATTGGTTGCAATTTACTACTTCACGAAATGGGTTGAAGAGGTCCCTAAAAAGAAGGCCACACACTAGGTGATTATGGACTTTCTATTGAATCACATTATTTCTAAATTTGGTGTGCTTGTCAAGGTAATAGATGATAATACCATGAGTTTTAGAGCTAAGCCTTTGGTGGCATTGTGCAAAGAATATGGGATCATATTGAATTACACTTCCAACGACAATCCTCAAGGGAATGGGAAAGAAGAATCCAGTAATAAGAACTTGCTCAAAATCATTAGAATAACATTGGAAGCTAACAAAAAGAAGTGGGGTGAACAGCTGGAGTTTGTCTTGTGCACTGATAGGATTATACCTAAGAGAGCCATATGTAAAAGCCCTTTTGAACTTGTGTATGGAGCTCAAGTTATTTTTATTATGAATTTACAGTTGTCAAACTATCATTTCATGTAACATATAGAAGAAGATGATGAGGTCAACTACTATTAAAGCATAATGAACTAGATTGCTGAACTTGATGAAACTAGAAGACAAGCTCATGAGAGGCACCTAAGGTTCAAGGAAAGACTCAAAATAATATTTGATAGAAAGGTTGCTCCAAGAACATTTCAATTAGGATCTCTAGTTTTACTTTGGGACAATAGGGATGAGGAGAAAGGCAAGCATGGAAAATTTCATGCCTTGTGGAGGGACCTTATTTTATTAACTGCAGAATTGTGGAACACACTTTCTTCTTGGGAGACTTGGATGGTGAGATACTGAAGCTCCCTGTTAATGGTAGACATATGAAACACTTCCTTGACTATACTGAAGCTGCCTGTTAATGGTAGACATATGAAACACTTCCTTGACTAAGTCCATGACTATATACAATAATGTATAGTGTATAGTTCCATTATTTTGTTACCCCTATGCATTGGGCCTTGTTTGTATAGTTATTTTTTTGTTTTTCGTTGTGTGTTCATTCTTAGATATTCATGATCTTTTTTTGTCGATCTAGCCTTGATTTGTTGGGTTTCCAAGGGTGTTTGTTACAAAATTTTCTATTTTTATTTCATAGCCCAAGGGATTGGCACTTGGTCTTGTTTTATGGGGTTCTTTGCACACCTGCAAGGGGTGTACATCCCTAGGCGAGAGCCAATGTTGGAGCCCAAATTGCACTAAACAATTTATGCCCTTTTTCAAAGATAGAATGAGTCCCTGAAATATCTAAATTATTTCCACAATCTTCAAGTGTTGCCTTGAGTAAAATCCCGCTCTTTTATTTGTATAAACCCTGTGAAATATTATTTTCGACTAACATTTAACATCTTCGTATTTTAGTGACATTTTAAGATGTATGATAAATATAGAACCAAAGAAATAGAAAAAAGACTAAGTATTTTAAAAATATCGAGTCCAGTGCCCACATAGTGATCGAAGAGAAACCCATCACAAGTTTCAAGACAAAAAGCAATTTTACATATTGTAAATTGCAAATGGCAAACTAAAACCCTAGGTCTGTGAGACTACTTTCTAGGAAAACAACTTAGAAAAAGCAATTGGTAAATTTACAAGTTGAAAAATGTAATTTACTCTCCCAAGCCCGCAAGGATAATAAAGCAGGAATGTGATGTGGAAGAGAAAATTTAATGGTAGGTTTTAAAATGCCAGCCATCGGTGACAGGTCCATGTAATAGTTTCTTGTCCACGTTGAAGGGGTCACATAGTCCAAAAGGACAAAGCAAGGTTTTAAAGGACATGTGGTGATGACGTGGAAAGGCGTGGACCCATGTAGAATGCCGACAGAGTTTTCAACATCAAATGTAAATTTAATTTAATTTCATGTGGGGGTTTGAATGTCTGACCAAGATTCAAAGGGAAAATGCAACTTTGCATTTTGAAAAGCGCGTAACAATCTCTGAAAATGCAACTTTGCATTTAATTAATGGAAAAAACAAGACGAAAACGCAATGTGGAGGTAAACACATGGGTAAGTAAAGATTTTAAAAATCAAAGTTTTAAAATAATAGTTAAGATGTTGACGTGGGAGGGTGTGTAACCACATGGAATATTGGTGGAGAAACAATAATGAAATACAATTTGTAAATTTCACTTTTGCATGCCTAGCCCCAAATCCCGTAAGAAAGGACAACGAAGAGGCACGGCAGAAGTATTGTGTGGAAAAATAACTCTCGAAAAAACAAGTTTTAAATTTGTAATGTGTAGATTAAATCCCCTTGCCCATAGCATTGAAATATGTGCCCACAAAAGTTAAAATTTGCTGGGAAAAATGTGTACGTGTGCCCTCTTCTTGCTTATCGACGACCCTAGAAGGAATGAATCTGGAATTTTTAAGAAGAGAAGAGAATAACGCTGAACAACCTCTTGGAGTTGGATAAATCTTGCATTTTGACACATGGAGATGTTGTATAAATAAGGTAAGGTTTTCTATAAATGCTTTCAAAGAAGATTTTTGAACTGACCAATGTTTATGTAGTCTAGGGTAGGTTCTGCTCGAGTCTACTTTAGAAAGTGTGAGAAAGGCTATGGTGAATAAAAAGGGGAAAGAGTAAGAGAAATATTTGTTTGGATTGGGGGTAATGCATAGGTAACATGGAGAATTATATTGTAATAAAGTTTTTTTTCATAAAAATATAAGAAAGTATTATTTTGGGTTAATATTTACAATGAAAGTAAAAGTTTCATAAATTTTATGAGTGGTTATGGGATGTAACTAATTACCGTGAACCAAATTTATTATAAACATTAAACCAAATTAATTAAAAATAAACAAAATACTTTGTATCATTAAAATAATTCAACAAACTTTTTCTTGATGCCCAAAAGTGAGTTGGAGGCCTACAAGGCCATATAATTAGGATTTTGATGGATGTTTAATATTTTCAGTATCAAATAGGAAAAACATAAATTAGAATTTGCTCAGATGGTACGCCATGGCTATCTTCCAGATCACACAGTTTCATGGAACAAATGTACAAGTGGATTTATTGCTCATACAAGGGTTTCAAATCCATATCAGGTAGAAAAATAATTGTTTAAACTAAAATTCCAAATTATACTACTGCATTAAAATTCCATTTGACTCTCCTTAGGCCATACAACTCATAAGCTAGGGTTTCTGGTTTTCAAAGTTGTACAAATTGAGCTTTGTGTTGTTTCAACATAAAAGAAAATGATTTGAAGTAGTGCTATACAATATCAATGTGGTAAATTTTGTAGTCACACTAGTTTAATACTCTTTATTTTTGGGCATTTAGTTCCGTAGTACTCAGATTTGGGACCTTTGTATGTTACAAAATCATATTTGGTAGTTATTTTCCATACAAAATGAATGTATGACTCAGAATTTTGAGTGGTAGGCCGTACAAGTGTTCTCAGAGTATAAAATAATAAATAAGGATTCAAAAATGAATTTTCAGGGATGAAAACTTTATTTGACGTGCATACCTTTAGCACACACAAAAATGACTTGCTCTTTCCTCCTTTACAATGGCTTTGTCTCTCTCCTCCTTTACCATAACCCTGATACCACTGTTTGAGTCGGGGCAATGCATAGGTAACATGAAGAATTACATCGTAGTAAAGTTTTTCTCACAAAAATATAATGAATGTACTATTTCCGGTTAATATTTACAATACATGTAAAAGCTTTATAAGTTTTTATGAGTGGTTATGGGATGTAACCAATTCCTATGAACTAACTCTATTATAAACATTAAAACAAACAAACTAAAAATAATCAAAATACTTTCGATCATTAAAATAATCCAACAATATTTCAAAAGAGACTGACGACTTCTATAAATTAGCTATAGGAATATTTCATTACACTTTTGCACTTGGTTCTATTAGATATTGTAAAATTTTGTTAGGTTCAAAAAAGTTCACCTCTGTAAGTATTTATGTTGTTGATGAAGTAGATCAATGCTCAGGGTTACATATTATAGGTTTTTACCATAACCATAAGTCCATGGATCTTTTTTTGAAAAAGGGAGCTAATTATTTTCTCTTAAATAGACATTCAATGATGCCTCTAGAAGAAGCTTTATTGAGTTCAAGCCTACATGTGGACTGGGACCTTTCTACTGATGCTTCAAAAATTATAAGAAGAATTGGAGAAAAGGATTTAAAAGTATTGAAAATGCTAGGAATATAGTGTAATAACAAAGAGGCTCTTGTTGTTTCGGCATTCAAGCATGTAAAAAGCTTAACTTTATTTCCATTAATTGCCCTATTACATGCTAGAAGGTCCATCACAAACACCATGGTGAAAAGTTTAGAATTTGATAGAGAGTCTACAGGCCCATACATCCAACAATCATGTGATTGATGCAGAGATTGAAAATAATCTCAGTACCTTGAAGGCCATAATGGATAACTAGTGTGTTGCATCCCAACATACATAAGAAGCATGAAATGGAAAAGCAAATGATGGATAGAGAAAGTATTGGCCTTTGAGAAGATCTTCTACATGGCATATTTCTAAACTAGGTTGGAATTGACAGGATCCCTACTCCTTAAGAGTACAATTGATTACCTTTGTATAAGCAACTAAACACGTAATTTAACCAGAAGTAATATGTAACTAGAATTCAAAAACAACACAGAATATGAGAGACAATACAATCTTGTATTAACACTCTTCCAGAAGGAAATGCAATGAAGAAATCACACTCTTCCCACACCTCTTGGGCGTACCAGTAATTCTCCCTCAAGAGTTCTCTCTCTCAATTACAAACCAATCAACTCAAACACAGAGTTGTTGTTTCCACCAGTCAGTAACAATACTGCCAGTACCACCACCGAGTACACCACATACTCCAAGTAGATCTCCCTGATCTTGCTCCTTGTTATGTTGCAGATCTCCTTTGACCTTGCTACCCCCGCAGATCTCTTTTGACCTTACACACACACACACACCTACAGATCAACTGATCTTACTTACCATGTAGATCTTCTACCTAATCTTGCACAACCTACAGATCAACTTGGTCTTACACATTTGCAAACCTAGATCTTACACACCTGGAAGAACCCTTGTCCTTGCCTTTACAAGACCTTATGATTCTACAAATTACAATACAGCCCCATGGGTCTCTTAAATAGATCCCATACAAACAATAATTAGACTTTCCAATTACAATAATTAGAAATGCAGACTCAAGACTAAAATTAGTCTTTCACATGCAAACTAACTATCTGTCTAAAATTAGACCAGTTTTAGAACGCACAGACGACCGATGTTGGTCCCTGTCTGTCTGGAGATGATCGATGTCAGTCGATACATGACTGATGTCGGCAGCTTCTTGTCTACTCCTGACTGACATCGGTTTGCCTGACCAACGTCGATTACTATGACACTCAACAACCTCCTCCATGTTTGCATAAGTGAAGCTTTTAGCTCCATAACCTAACAATCTCCCACTTGGAGATAAACAACTGCACCTGTACCTATACTTGTACATCATCCAATTTTGTTTCCTAGCTTGTATTCCTCTTCAAGTTCAATCTTGAAGACCAACCACCACATATCCTGTGGTGCTTCTCCTGTCATCCAAGTAACCTGCCATATCTGAATCTACATACCCATGTAGAGAAATGCCTGACCCTGCATAGCATGAATCCCTGCTGCTGGTCCCTCTCAGATACCTAAGAATCCATCGAACTACTTTTCAGTGCTCTTTTCTCGAATTGGCCATAAACTTGCTGACAACTCCCACTACTTGGATAATATCAGGTCTAGTACTCATGTACTCAACCTCATCATGTGATTTGGGACACTGTTATGTGAACTGTCCATCCATAGGTGTGCTAATCAGTTTTGCATCCTACATATTAAACCTCTCCACTACCTTATTCACATAATCATCCTAAGACAACATCAACCTGTGATCTTCCCTGTCTCTAAAAATACTCATGCTAAGGATTTTCGCTCCTCCTAAATCCTTCCTAGCACACCACTGAGCTACTTTTACCTTTAGCTCAGCATATCCCTGCATGTATGAACCTGCAACAAGCATATCATCCACATACAATAACAGGATAATGTCGCGACCATTATCCAACCTGGTAAAATAAACACAGTGATTACATTGACATTGACTAAAGCCATGCTTTGTCATACACCTGTCAATCCTATACCACTGTCCTGGAGCTTGCTCAAGACTATATACCCTGGCCTTCTATCTCACGTGTCTATTCTCTCCTTTCTTTAACCTAGGAATCCATTCGTCTTTCAGTGCTTTCATCTCGGCTGGCAACTCTACCAAATCTCTCATTTGGTTCTTTCCCAAGGAATCAATTTCCTCATTCATGCCATGCTCCCACTGTTTCTTGGATTTTACCTGCATTGCCTCTTCAAAACCTCCTAGTTCTTAACCATCAGTGAGCAACAAGTTCAAGTAGTATAAAGAAGGGGAATAACGAATTTGAGGCTTACTTACTCTTTCAGTCCTCCATATGGGCATTTGAGACTCCTTGACAGCTTGTTGTCTGCCCAAAATCCATTCTCTGGTTGACCCTGGTATGCACCCAACTGATGTCGATTCCACCTGATCACCGGCACTGGTTCCCTGACCAACGTCAGTGTCCACCTGGTCATCGACATCGATTCCCTAACTGACATCAGTCTCCACCTGCCTGACACCACTGACTCTGGTCTGCACATGATCGACATCGGTACCTGCCTATTCGACATCGGTTCTCACTTGACCGACATCAGTAACTATATTTTCCTGTGAGTGATGAATTTTACTCGCGAGCTCACTTTGGATCATAACTTTGTCCAAACTGCCCTGCTCAGAATTATTCAGCCCCTTGAGCTGATCTCTGTCCATCATCTCCTCCATGAAAACCAAGGCTTTCCAATTCTTAAGTTTGTCAAAGACATCAGACTTCCTCTTAAGAACATGCATCCCCTTCTTATTCATGTGACCAAGCCTACAGAGCCACATCTTCGCATCTACATTTGAAGTAGATAAACCAGAAGGAGAATCAATAATACAAGTAGATAGATAAAGAGTACCTACTTTCTTACCTCTTGCTAAAACAAGTGCACCCTTGGAAACTTTTCAAGAATCTGCTGTGAGAGTTACTGTGCATCCCTCATCACCCAACTTTCCTACATAAATCAAATTTTGTTTCAGGCCTGGGACATGCATGACCTCCTTCAACACCCATGTGTTGCCCATCTGCAATTTTAGCTTACCATCCCCTAAATAAATCTTTCCAAAGTCTCCATGGACATAATCATGAAAAAATTCTCTATTTGGGGTTGCATGGAAAGAGGCACCAGAATCTAAAACCTAATATTCCACTTTATCCAAGGAACATACAAGAGTATCCTATGCAACAATACCTGCAGCATCTGCTTCTTCATTTCCTTCATGCTGATCTTCTTTCAACCAACAATTTTTCTTTACATGCCCTTTCTTTCCACAATTCCAGCAGATTATACTACCATACCTGGATCTGGATCTCCTGCCTATCTTTGACCTTGATTTCCCTTGCTCGACCTTCTCTCTTTGTTTTCCCCTACTGTCAACACTTAAAGCATTCCCTGATGATTCCCCTGTGCTTTTCTTGTGAATTTCTTCATTCAAGATTACACTAACAACATCATCAACTTTCACGATATTTGAAGCAGATGCAGTATTACTAACTGCCATTACCAAACTATCCCAACTTTCAGGTAAAGAGCATAAGATTAAGAGAGCCTTAATTTCATCATCAAAAGCTATATTGACTGAAATTAACTGGTTTACCAAACCATGGAAATCACTAAGATGACTATGTACAGATCCACCTTCCAGCATTTTCAAATTAAATAATTGCTTCATAAGAAATACCTTATTCAAAGTTGAAGGTTTTTCATATAAATTTGCCAAAGATTCCATTAACTCTATCATTGTCTTAGCCTGTGATAAGTTGGAAATCACAGACAGTGCTAGGCTCAACCTTATAGATCCCAGAGCCTTTCGATCAAGAACATTCCATTCTTCATTTTTCATATCTGTGGGCTTGCTTGCAACTCCACCCAATGGTAAGTACAGATCTTTCTGATACAAATAATCTTCTATCTGCATCCTCCATAATTGATAATTCTTGCCATTGAATTTCTCTATTCTTAGTGTACTTTCTTCTGCCATTGCTTTACTCCCACTCAATCAAAAACCCTTGAGAGTGACCTATAATCAACAAATACTAACCTACTCCGAACCTGGCTCTGATGAACCTGCAACCTCGCTCTGATACCAATTGTCAGCATCCCTACTCCTTAAGAGTACAATTGATTACCTTTGTATAAGCAACTAAACACGAAATTTAACCAGAAGTAATATGTAACTAGAATTCAGAAACAACACAGAATATGAGAGACAATACAATCTTGTATTAACACTCTTCCAAAAGGAAATACAATGAAGATATGACACTCTTCCCACACCTCTTGGGCATACCAGTAATTCTCCCTCAAGAGTTCTCTCTCTCAATTACAAACCAATCAACTCAAACACAGAGTTGTTGTTTCCACTAGTCAGTAAAAATACTGTTAGTACCACCACCGAGTACACCACGTACTCCAAGTAGATCTCCCTGATCTTGTTCCTTGTTGTGTTGTAGATCTCCTTTGACCTTGCTACTATACAGATCTCCTTTTGACCTTGCACACACACACACCTGCAGATCAACTGATCTTACTTACCATGTAGATCTTCTACCTGATCTTTCACAACCTACAGATCAACCTGGTCTTACACACCTGCAAACCTAGATCTTACACACCTGGAAGGATCTCTTCCTTGTCCTTACCTTTGCAAGTCCTTATGATTCTACAAATTACAATACAGTCCCATGGGTCTCTTAAATAGATCCCATACAAACAATAATTAGACTTTCCAATTACAATAATTAGAAACGCAGACTCAAGACTAAAATTAGTCTTTCACATGCAAACTAACTGTTCGCCTAAAATTAGACTAGTTTTGGAATGCACAGGCGACCGACATCGATCCTTGTCTATCTGGAGATGACTGACGTCGACCGATACATGATCGATGTCGGCAGCTTCCTGTCTACTCCTGACCGATGTCAGTTTGCCTGACCGATGTCAGTTACTGTGACACTCAACAACCTCCTCCATGTTTGCATCAGTGAAGCTTTTAGCTCCACAACCTAACAGGAATAGAGTCAGCAAGTCTCAAAGGGAGGTCTATGGGAGATTTGTAAGTGATATACAATTTTTCATTTACAAATGTGCACTTTTTAAATTGCACTCAAATGTCTACCACCTTCCAATCAACATAAGGTCAAAGGATCAAAGTGAAAGTTTCCAAGACAAATGCAACTTTGTATCTTAGGAAATTGTAAATTGCATTTAAAGTTCCCAAGTCCATAGTGAAAATTTTGGACAAAACCACAACATAAGATTGTAAGTTACAAAATTGTAAATTGCAGAAGTGTTGGAGACTTTTAGGTTTACACAAAATTTCAAAGTTGTAGTTGGGCTCTGAAATACCACCAAGATATGAAGGCGAAAATTTCAAAAAGAGGTTAAAGTCCCACTTGAGGAAAAAATGAGTAAAATAATGTACTTGAGCATTATAAAGTTTTGCAGCAACCCTTAAGAGTCAAAAGCAAAAAGAAAGAAGGCATGTTGAAGTCAAAAGGAAAAAAGGTAAAACAAAGCTTAGTCTTACATTTTTTAATATTTGATCTCCAGGGAAGAAAATTGTTGTAGGGGTTGTGAGACCAAGGTGGGCCATTGGAAGGAGATTTATCAAACTTCCATGGATCCTGCATTACTTCCATCACAACTACAATAATCCAATGCCATCATTACAAAGTAAGGGGCATTCTTTGGCTTGTACAAGAAAAAGGGTAGTTGTCCACAATATTCTAGTTGGGCAAACGATTTGTTGAAGGCAATGAAATGTAGTTACACATGAAAACAAAGAGTTTGTTTTGATCCCAAGGGAATATTCTCCCTCAATATCAAAAGCAACTAATATCCACCCAAGGAGATCAAGGGTTTGTTATCAAATCTCATCATGACATGGATAGGTAGTTACCAGAATGATTTTCTTGTAAGGCATGAGCTTCTAGGCATGACCAAGGGCATCTTCCAACTAGAGCATGTTCCTAGAATATTTTGGGGTGAGAAATTTATATAAAAATAGGGATTGTCCTCTTTTCAAAGGTTGTTAGTTTTCCTAGGTCTTAGGCTCTTCAACTTCTTAATATTTGTTGTGTGTTTTTTGTTTCTATTGCTAAGGTGGTTGCATCTGTACAACCATTAAAAAATATTGAGAGCATAATGTAAATGCCTCCCATATTTTAGAGCAAATCCACCATGTTTCTCCCCATGTTAACACTCTAAACATGATTTATGTAATATTCGTTTGCAAGATAATGAAAAATAGCTGTGATTTATACTTTATCCTATCAATGAAATGCAATAATATACTATTCATGCTTTGTTTATTGGTTATTTATTTTTATTATTTTTAATGACATTTATTTTGGGCATAGATCTAGGTTGTAGATTCCTTTTTGCATTGTGATTTATGCATTTGTTGTTGATAAACATTTAAAGACATCCTAGGTTTATGGATTTGATTTGAGAAAGTGCTTGAATCTCTACTTACAGTGTATGCTTTAGGGTTTCAAGGATCATTTTAATATTTGCATTGGATTGGCACTAATGAATGCAAACCATTAATTATAGTTTCCTTAGCTTGTCTTTTAGTCTTTTACATTGTTTTAAATGAATGATAACATGCCTGTTAAAGGAATTCCTACTATTTGAAAGCCACGACACCACTCTTTTATATCTAATTAACTCATCCTACCTATCCTATCTTGTAAATAATACATGTTGTTGGCCATTTTAAGTGTTATTTACCTACAAATGCATCAATATTGCATATCTCAATTGTATCTATGTTTTTGCCTTATAATCCTAGCATTACAATCTTACATTTGGTCTTCAGCTGTTAGAAGTTTCTTTTGAAATGGAGGTTGTATCCACTTTCCCATATATCTTTAGTAGCTTGTGTTTGACTTAGAGCATTTGCCCTGCCCATGTGATAAGTCTTCCCAAGTGGACTATACAAATTTCATTATACCCTAGTTATATTTTTTTATGTGTCAATAATCCTTATGGAGATTGAACTATAGTATCCCTCCATATGAACATGCTATCCCTTAGGTCCTATCACCTTGGTTCAGGTAAAGCTTGGATTAACAAGGAATAACCATACCCTCTATCAGTGTCTTCTAGTCATTGTCTACATTTAGTCCATCTGGATGCTAAAACCTTCCCCAACTATAATGATATAAGCTCAAGTTTACCATCCATGTTTTCCATACTTCTTAAGTGCACAATTCTAAGTGTAAGATGTATACATCTGGGGACCAAAAAGATCCATACTTTAACTTATTCATGGCAAGTAGCTTAACTAGACATATTAAATTTTATGGCATGTAATTGAAAGATTAGATGAATTTGAACATAATAGACTCATTTATATAATTAATTATGTTATACTTTAATATGTCTTGTAATTTATTTTCATCCATAGGATTTGTCATTTTATAGAGCATTGTGTTATAACAAAGCACATAGTCATTAATGGGCTCATTATGTACTTGTTTAATTTTTTCAATTTGAGCATAGGATACCTTCTCACTAATATTTATAGAAATGTTAGCTAAGAATTGATCATCCAAAGTATTAAAAAAATATAACAATTGGAAATGAATCTCATAAGTGTAAAAATATTGATCAATAAATTTTCATTAGATGCATAGCCTAAACATGTTACATGGAAGGCTTTATGTTTTTTTTTTTAGGATCAAATTTACTATTGTATTAGGTAAGATTAACTAAAACAAATATTTCAAGTAAAGGATAATTCTAAATCTATGGGGCCAAAGGGTTGTGTAATAATGTTTGATAACTTTTCCAATGAACCAATATATAAGAACCTTGATCAATATGGTAAACCTTGGATTGAAGATTGAGAACAGTTTTCATAATCTCTTGAGTAGTAAACATATTAAACTAGTTAGCAATAGATGATGTCACATAAATAGCAAGTCTTAGAGGAGTAAAAACATGTTTCAGAGTAATAACCATTAAAATATGAGTAACTTATGTTACCCCCACACCATAGGTGAGAAACACATGTAGCTTCATGGTTGTAGAAATATGAATAGTAGCATTAGGAGTAGTGGTTTGAACACATTATAAAATTTATGCCTTTAAAATGTTAATTAATATCGATGAATATTTCATCATGTTGCTCCTAAAATGTGGCTTCTTTAACATTCTTTGCATTCTTAACCATTAAGATCGTATTAAATTTTTTATCCAAGTTATTAGGTTGCATACTAATTTGATTTTTAAAATTTGGAAGTGCTTGTACTTACCTAATATATACACCATTAAATTAATCAAGTTGTATTATACCATGGTGTTCATTATTATTTTGATAAAAATCTCAAGATCAGGCATAACATCATTAATATAATGTTCCTCTACGTCTATGTGTTATTTTTTAGGATTTGCATCAATATAAAAAGTATTGTACATTTAATAGATTTTATCAATTTTATAATGCACACAAACACATGGTTAGATCAAAAGAATATTATTAAATCCAATTGAAACACCACTTAATCTATCACATCACCCTATATATATATATATATGTTCATGAAAACATCAAGAAAGCTAGATGTAAAATGCATAGATAACCACCTGTTTAATGTGAAATCATAAATCATATCTAAAACCCTAATGCAGGATAAATTTGAACCCATAAGAAATAAATATGAAACTCTAAGGTTTTCCACTCTCAAAACAAAGATTAGGTCAACAAAAATGTTTTGTTTATTTTACAATTATTTTTTAATCAAAATAATATAAAAATACTAATATTAAAATTATATTAAATATGGCATCAACCATACACATATTAATGTATAAGAGATGTGGATACTATATTCAATATTTTTAGAATTGAAAATATAAATGATTTTACATGCACCTAGGTGATATTTCTACTTATGTTGGTCACTACATTTGCCACAGTCTCTAAAAATGTTCTATATTAGCTCTATAACTACTTGGATCAAGAAACATGACCTAAAAACCTACACAGATGTTGTTGGCAAATCTCAGACCCATGCATCCACCAATATTGTCTAGGATATATCAATATTTTCCAATGTTTCCATATAGTTATGCACCCCCTCATATTGTTTCACCTATACCTATAAATGATATATATATATATATATTATATTTCCATCAGTCTTGTGATGATCCTTAATTTTTATTCTCTTTATTTTGAAACCATAGCTTCACTTATGACATAAAATGAATTAGGAAATGGGGTTAGAAATATGCCTTGGATAGCCAAAACCACTCCATCTTTACTAAGTGAGTGTTTTGTACATTTCAATAGTATGAAGAGTGATCAAAACACATGTAGTTATCTCATTTATGTGTGTTTTTGCACCATTTTTATCATGTAACAATGTGATGCAATGTTTGGATCTTGACACTTGACAATATGAAAGTTTTATTGACCTTACTATTTAGACTTGGCTCTAGGGACATTCCTTTGAGGGTTTTTCAAATGTTTATGGTTTTTTGAAAATGTCTCAAGAGAGTGCCAATGAATTTATAAAGCTTGTCAGGACTTACTAAGATGAATTATAAATAAGTATCACCTTAGGACTCTTTGATATTATCTATTGTAAATGACATGTGAAACATGTGTAAGAGAACCTAATGAAGACACACCAATTTTAAAAGAAGTTGTAAAGGGTTCCTAGACACTATTGGTACAAGTAGACACATGCAACCAACCACAAAAAAACCCTCTATTTTTGGTACTATCCTAAGAGGGTAACTTGATCAGTGAAATGAGATATAGTAATATTATGCTCAAGGTTATGGAGTGTTCTTGCATAGATTAGGGTGACTGGAATATGTGTGATGGTAGATTTGGTTGCTTGTGTTTTAATAGTTTAGGGCGTAGCATGTTTAAATCTTATGTTGTTAAGGGGATGAGTATAATAAATCAAGGTAGAAATATGCAATAAATATAACCATTGATTTGTAGTAGAATTGACTTAATTTGACCTTTATACAAATAATAATAAATAATTTAAACAAGTACTTAAATGGAAAATGAAGGAAATGAGAATTATAGAGGTTACAAAATGAGATAGAGGATGTCCTAAGTGTCACAAATAAGATCCAGGTGTCAAAACCCTTCCTAGATAGTAGCACCTTATTTGGACAGTAGTACTAAAATGGATAGTAGTGCCATGTGGTGCTAGTGTCCTTGTTTTGGAAGTACTTTCCTCTATGTAGAACTACTCCAAGATTTTGGGTGCACATGTGTCTGGGTCTATCAATACTATTCTTATGTGCATGAGTTTTAGATCTTTATAAATGACCTATTTTGACTAACTTTATGTGAAAAACCTAATCCTCCATGTTGTTAGGGCATCCAATTGATAAGATTAGTAAAGTGTGTTGTTAGTGGGGTAGGTTAGACAACCTCAACACCCCACTATGATGAGAGTTACCTACATACCAATAATTCAAATAGGGATCAAAACCCATGTAGTTATCAACACCTAAGTGATGGGGCAAGTGCAGGTGAAGATTGTATAAATGTTGACTTGAGTGCTCAGAATGTGCTTGAGATTGGAAACTTGAGTCATTTGAGATTAGGAATGTTTTAAGTGGTTTTATTTATAAGTAGGGTAGAATAGGGATTGATAACCTTGATTGTGCACAAATTATTTTGAGTTTGTATGTGAAATTTACATCTAATTTCCATCTAGTGGTTAGAGGGCTAAAAGTCATGTATATATACTATTCTAGTGTTTGTGTGGATATAAAATGAGGTCTAGGCTGATCCTAAATGGTCTTAAATTTGAAAATATATCTATTGGTAGAAAGAGGGAAATGAAAAAATGCCAAAATTGGGACACTAGCACCATGTGGCACTATTGTCCCTATTATGGTACTAGTGTGCAAGTGGCAGAACTTAAGGCACTAAGGGCCAAGATGTCAAGATGAAGGTCTATAAATTATTTAGGGATGTTTCGGGATGCCTGTGACTTACATGATGGTTGGATACATGTGAAAATAGGGTCTAAGATAGGTCTAGGGCTAATTTAATGATAGGTTATCTCAAGTAGTAGTCTTAGCACTCAAGTGTAATTTTTAGGTGATTAAATTTCCCCCCCTTTATTCTATAAATTTAATAAAAAAAAAATGACAAGGATAAAGGAAAAAGAAGTGTACCTAGAAATACCTAAGAGGTGAAGCCTTTTCATCTGTATTTGAGTATGTGAAACATGCTCAACTATGTGTATTGTAAATGACACATGCATAGATTAGTCCTTATTTAAAACATATTAAAAGTAAATAGAAAATTAAGTAAAGAGATAAAACTTTGTAAAGAGATAAGAGAGAGGAAAGGAATGAATACACCTCACTAGGTATGTGAACTAATGCATAAACCTGGTGACAACCTATGTATGTACATGTAGATAGTGATCAATCAGTGAATAACTTGGACTGAGCTGATGGCTTTCTCAATCCCCATGTGTGGGTGGATCAATAAATCAATCCAATTTTGAATCCATCATTGCCCACCCCTACTTTGTGGATCATGACATATGAATAATTTAGATTGGATTAATGTTGTGTCCAACACTCTTATGTACTGGCTAAATAACTCAAGTAAACTATGAATCCACCATTTCCTACCCATGTGTAGTAGCTCGATCTAAAATTAAAATTAGATGATGTAATTAGAGATGTGTAACTATGTATGTCAACTTTGTGTCCACTAAAGAATATTAGGTGGTTCTAAGCCACTTGGGAATGCCAACCACTATAGATGGAAGAAGGCATGAATCTGGTGTGTGACCTAGAACATGGTGTATGATGTGTACAATATAAAAAATGACATGGAGTTTTTCATTCTATCTGATCAACCAATGTATATGTGAGCATATAGAAATAATGTGCCAGACACATGTCCCCAAATTTGATATCTAAGTATATATATTCTATATTGGGTTTCAATAATATGTATTTGAACCGAAATCGAATTGATCATGACATGAATGTTACCTATAATTTGAGTAAATTGGTATGAATATGAGCTAAACTAAACCAAAATTGGTAATATATAATTGAACCTCTATAAACCAAGACTATACCTATTGTAATTTTATGGTAAATATATAATTTTATAAAATTGAGCCTAGTGGGTAGTAGTACCATGTGGAACTAATGTCCCAATTTGGGCACTAATATTTGACTATTTTGATTTCTATGTAACTGTAACTATTCATTATGTCACTATTTCCCATTATGTTTTCTTGAAATTGATTTCTTTACAATTATGGTTATGTGCTCACAATTATACTCTAATTAAATTTGGATAGCCTAATCTCTATGACAAACCTCTATGAATTCCTCATCTTTTAAGGGGAGTTTTTGAACCTGTGCAAAAGCTATCCTTAAAATAAAAACTCAACAAAATGTGTGTTAGCCAGAGCATATATGATATCTATGTAATACACCAATGTAATATGCATATATAACATCTAAATATAAGATATTCTAAGCATAAGTGTGTAATAGGTGATGCATGTTACGTATATCATTCACAAAGATATCAAAATAGATGTAATATTGTATATGAATAGCAAATATGAGTAATAACTGAGTAGATACCTAGGGGGATGGGGCATGAAGTCCATCATAGTACCAAAGTTGGAAGGGAAGATGTATGATGTCCCTTATGGTATCTAAAACTAGAGTTTGTAACAAGCAAGAGATAAGTGTCATGACCATGATGCATACAATAAAACATACATGTAACACACATGAGGCATGAAAAATAGGAAAATGGGTGACAATATAAGGGACATGGCACATGTTACTAAATATGAGAAAGTAAGACATACAAGGACATGTTTAAATGTCCACATACATACACATCAAACAAGTTGGCTTAGATCCACATGGAAGGACATGTTCAAATGTCTACATACACAATAAGGAAAGTACACACAAGGACATGGGAACATGTTCAAAGCATACATATAATGAAAATAAGTGGTGTAGAGCCATAGAGCAATGGCATATTCAAATTCCCTCAAATAGAAAAAGCATGTAGACGCAATCAAGTCTAAAATAGGAAATCTATAATGAAAGTATGCATGAACATATGGTAATAATATTTATAAGAGATAAGATGTAGATAGGCTGAGTATAAAGCAGTATTAGCTAAAAATAATTTTGAGTATGTGTAGGATGACCAATATCAATATATAATATTTCCAAATCTATGATGTATAGTTTAGAAATATGTAATCTAGTAATCAAAATTGTATATAGGGTGCTTCCAAATGGGCAAATGTATTAAATGAGGAACCTATGTATCTATGTATATACCCCTAATGAGTATATAGTATCAAATATAGATCAGTGTAGTGGACCTAAGTCTAGTAAGTATTTGTAAACACTCAACAAGGAAAATTGAAGCATGCATGTATGATAAATTTACTATACTAAGATAATTAGCATATGTAGTGTCTAGAAAATATAAGAAGTGTAAACATATCAATCCATACAATCTTTAATTTGTATTTTTGAGTAAATATTTGATTTTTTTTTTGTGTTTTGACATATTACATTTTTTTTCGTATTTTCTAGATTTAAGCTATGTACAAAAAACATGAAAATGAAAATATATATAAGGATAAAGAAATAAGGAAATTATGTACAAGAATGGAGGAACAATACTAACTGATGAATCTCATATTAGACTCACTAGCAATGTGGCTTGTGTCAAATAAAGGAATAGTGATCATGCATGTTGTATGAAAAGGAAACTGAGGTCCCTAAACTTATTGTACCAAGTGATCTGTAACTAGCATTGCTTGTAAAGTGGTGCTAGGAATCTATGAAATTGATTGAGCTATCATGTGAACTATAGGGGTCTTAAGGACCCATTTGGTATAAGATGTTGTAGATGACATAAGTACCCTATCCTAATAACTCAAAGAACTCAATAATACTAATCTTGAAATAAAAGGAGGACAAAAAATCCCTCTATAATCTGCAACATATCTCTAATAAATGGATCTCTTTAATAATGGTATTTATGAGAGAGTATTCCTTCATGGTAACACTATAGGAGTAGACCTCACCTTCACTGGTGGCTAAATTAAACTTTATGGTGCACTGATAAAAACTGTGCTTAGAGCTTTAACTAGTAACTATGGTGTGACTTCCTAAGGGATAGGTAGAGGATAATCATATGAAAAACCCTCAACTATGATCACTTAATGATCATGCATATATTTGAGGCATTTTTGCATGGTGGATGGGATGGCCCATAGTTTTTATATCTATGGCATGCCCAATAACATGTCAAATGTTCTTTCACTAGGTACTATTAGGAATGTAATGGCCACATGTTCTAGTCTAACCTATATTAGAATTACAATCACCGAAATAGAACTCTAAACATGGCCATTGAAACCATGAATAACTATGCCTATAGGATAAATAGCCTACTCTGAATACCCCAAATGCTATATAATTGTGATAGTTCACATGTTAATGCTTAACCCATTATAAACCATAACACTTTAAATAGGATAATGATCTATGCAGGCTCACACAAAGAGTGCATATAAATCTAAATCATCATCAAAAATCTCCTGATCTATGAATGTGATGAGTGATCTAGCTGGGACTATAGTATGATACACACTGATGATATTATGTAGGGCCATGCATGCTATGTAGTAGTGTGATATGATGTTGGTGGTGGATGTGCCTGATAGGTATAGTGAACACCTAAGTGCCCCATACCTCATTAGTTTTATTCTTTTGAAATAGATATGAGAATATTTTCAATGCCTTAACTTCTATTTTTTGAGTTTTGGGTACCTCTATGGGTGTGACCACATCAATTATGTTGGCATCTATCCAATCTTGTATCTTATGTTTCAAGTTGATGCATTGATTTATAATATGGCCTAGTGCCCTATGATATTTGTAAAAAGCATTAGAATCATATCTTTTTGTAAGAGGCCATGTCGTATCAACATATTTGATGGGAGGGAGAAATATGACATTGCATTCCTAGATCTATTATAAAACATGTTTTGGTGATTCTAGAAGGTCAATGAGAAATCTTCATGGAGGAGCTAATAAAACTAGGTGAGGAGATGGCTCTAAAGTTGCATTAACTGTAGTCTTTGGATCTCTCCTATTTTCAATGTCCCTTACTTTGTATTAATGCTTACTAGAACTCTTAATATTTTATTCTAATCCACTTGTATACTATAATTTACCCACTTGAGTGTCTCAAATGGTGATATATCTCCTTTGGTTGGTGTATCAACTACAACAAATATGAACCTTGCATCAAAATTATCTAAGTATTTATTTTTAACACCTCATGTACACTGTAAGCTATTAATAGGATCATATTTGTGTTTTGATAAGGGTGGTACCACAAGAGTGGAAAATTACTTTATGCAAGTGCAGATACATAGATATTATGTGATGTGTGGATCCTCTTCAAACTATCCCAAGGGTGCATCAAATAGAAAGTCTATCGAAGATAGATACAAATCTCCAAAATATCACCTATTTCTACATGGTTTTAATGTTTTGATCAATAATTTTTAAGATTGTGATTCATAGTTTTAAGTCAATTAGAATCTTATGTAGTATTTTGGTATTAGTTTTAGTTGGTCAAATTTTCAATATCATTTTTCTTTGTTAAAATTGATGTCAAGTTATATTGGTCTTTAACATATAGTGTGTCAAAGTATATATGACCTAAACATTTATAGGTCATAGTATATTTGAGTCTTTTTGTGTCAATAGTTTATGTCTTTAGTTAAATTTGTAATTATAACTTTTAACTATATTATACATTTAATTATTTATAGATTTAAATTGTAAAAAATAAGAAAGTTCAAAAGTTATTTATGTCATCTAGCTATAGTTTATATATATGCACAAAAATCTAAAGTGTCATTTTAATTCAAGTCATTTTGTTAATATTGTCAAAATGTCAAAAAATAAGTCAAAGTGTTAAAAATAAAAAATTATTTGTAAATGATTCACTATCACTTGTATGCAATGTCTTAAGTCAAATGTTGAATGTGTCAATCTTGTGGGAGGGACCCCATTCCATTCAAAGTGACATGTAATTGAGCTTCATGACTTCATCAATCGAGTAATCAGCTTCTTAAACTAGAAGAAGAATGAAACAAAGGCTAGAGGTTTCATAGCCTCTCATTATCCACTAAAAATGGGGCCAATTTCTACTTTAGTGGTGAATTTATTTTTAGTTGTGTATTGTTTTTAGTATGGTGTGGTGTGAAATAAGAATAGATGATGTATGCATATTCATGTTTGTCATAAGTAAAATAAATATTCCTACGTAACTTATCTGAAAATGTGATAATGATGAGAGATAGATACTATATTGCACATCATGAAACACTGTGTTTGAATTTTTTAACTTGTTCTGTGTAAACAATATTGATCTTCTCCAATTATAAACTATATCTATTAAAATTATCTTAGAATCTTTTTTTTTTGAAGCAAGAAATGCATTATCCTCTATGGCAAAATCAAGTGCTCTATGTCTAACAAATAAGATTTAATGAATGGTTTAATTTTTTCTTATTGTTAGTTCATTATATTGTGAATCTCACAGAGCCTAACCCAATGAAAACTCACTATGTCAATTGGAGTAGGAAAGGCCAATCTCCTAGGCCCATCAAAAAATGTCAGATCTTAAGAGAGCACTTCACAATGATAGATCAATACATCATTCATATTCAGAGAGGATAGTCCCCCAAACCTATCATAAATGTTATAGCTTGGGAGAGCCTAACCCAATGCAAACTTAGCGCATCATTCAAAGTTAGAGAAGGCAGTTCTTAATGCCTATTAGATATTTCAGAGGCATGGTGAGTCTAGGACAATGGTAGATCATTGCATCATTTAGATTCAAAAAGGTGATTCCCCCACCTTTTAAATATGTCCAAGCATGGGAAAGCCCACAAAAATTGGTATTCACCCCATAATTCAATGTTAGAGAGGGGAGTCGCTAGGACCTTTCAGAGATATCAAACACCAAGAGAGCTAAACTTAATGGGAAATCAATGCATCATTTAGATTTAGAAAGGTGAGTCTCCCAAACCTATCATATCTTAGGAGAGCCTATCTCAATCGCAAGCTACCATGTCATATAATGCAAAGATGAATTGGTTTCCCCTTGTGACTTGGAAAGATCATAATAAAATAAAAGAATTTAACTAGGGCTAATTAGGGTGTGGCACATGTTCTTGGGTGACACATCATCCTATTCATAATAAAGGCATGGAGTTCAAAATTATGTTTAGACAATAACTGTTAATAAAAACAATAGATCAATGACACATGTTATAAATTAGGAACTAACATACAAAACTCCAAGGTACATGGTTGCATGCATATAACACATCACGAGTACTAGGAAACCACTTTTCATACTAGTTTAACTAGGTAAAAACATTACAATGACATATTCATAGTAGTCAAGGAGTGATCTATGTTTGATAGGTAAAATTTATTGAATGGTCTTCCTTTTTATCATTGTTACTTCATCATCTTGTGAATTTCATAGAGCCTAGGCTAATGGAAACTTGCCACATCAATCAGAGCCAAAAAGTCCAGTCTCCTAGACCTTTCAAAAATGTCATATCCTAGGAGAGCACATCCTAGTGGGAGATTACCACATCATTAGGGGTCAGAGAAGCTAGTACCTTAGACCTATCATAGATGTTAGAGCCCAGGAAATATTGGTTTAATGGAAGATCATCATGTGATTTAGAGTCAAACATAGTAGTCCCCAACACCTATCATAGATGTCATTGGCCAAGAGAACCTAAGCCAATGGTAGATCACCACATCATTCAAAATAAAAATGGTGACTCCCTCACACCTATAATATATGTTAGAGCCCAAGAAAGCCCGATGCAATGGGAACTCATCATGTCATTCAGAGTCAGAGAGGGAAGTGTAGAGGTCCTGTCAAAGATGTCAAAGACTAGGAGAACAAGGCTTAGTGGTAGATCAATGCATCATTTAGAGTGAGAGGCAAGTTTCCCAAACTTGTCAGAGATGTTAGATCCTAGAAGAGCTTGGCACAATGAGAATATTTTACATCACATAATGCAAAAATGAATTAATTTATACTTGTGACTTGAAAATCTCATAATAAATTAAGAGTTGTCAAGAAGAACTAATCAGGGTGCAACATTTACCCCTTGGTGACACATCATCTTGATCAAGATAGAGGCATAGAGTGTAAATTTATTCTTAGCTAATGATCAATAATAAAAATCCAATAGACTGATGACACACGCCAAAAAAGAGGGACTAGCTGACGTAACTTCAAGGTATGTGATCATGTGCCTGCCATGTGCTCTTTAGTGAGAAAAGTGTGTCTAATAGACCTGTTAGATATGTCATAGCTTGGGAGATCTTGGCTTAATGGAAATATGTTTCATCACATAATAGAAAGATGAACTAGATGCCACTTGTGACTTGGAAAGCTCAAAATAGTATATGAGCTATTAACTAGGACTAGTTAGGGTGTGACATGTGTCCCTGGGTGATACATCATCCTATTAAGTATAAAGGCATGGAGTGAAAACCCATGCTTAGATGGTGAATATTAATAAAAATTCAATAGAATGATGAGACGTGTCAAAAAGTAGGGACTAGATAAGGAAACTCCAAGGTATGTGATCATGTGCTTGATACGTACCTACTATTAATGGAATGGGAAGATGGACTAGATTGGATAGAATGGGAAAATATCCCATTACCAATGTTATATCCATCTATAAATAGAGGATCATGCCCTCCAAATCCAATTATTGATTTGGAATTAAAAGGAGAAAATCTTTCCACTAACTCAAATTTCAAATTAGTGGCAAGTGAGTTATCAAATGACATTAATGTAGGGACATGTGTGCACAAAATTTTAAAGCATGAAGGAAGACCATTAATGGTAACCATTGATAGCTTATAATAAATTTTGCACTTATTGTTTTGAAATCCAAAATAACCTTTTGTATCCCATGCCTTCAAGACTTGAAATATTTCCAATTCCTTTTCTATTCTATTTCAATGGTCGGTACATCTTCTAACATGAAGCTTGATATCGAGTACTAAGACACCACTTTCCCTATTGGTTTAACCATATACAAGCATTAAAATTACATATTCAAAGTAATTGGGTAGGTCTTCAAGGACTATGGTGATGTCCCTGACTAGGAGGCCAAATATGAGGATACCCTTTAGTCCAATAAAAGATGTGGACTCCATAGAGTTGTGGCCAAATCAGAGATGTTTCCTTATGCTGACCTACTAGGTAAAATTATTCACAAGGGGATTTGGGTATAGGATGGTGTTAATGATTGGGTGTGTTCACCCACTTCTTGGCAACAAATTTATGAAATATCTAGGAATGCTTTCAAGGCATACTACTCCCTCCCTAAGCTCTTGTTCTCATATGATGTAGTGGTAGTATCGCCCTGGATGACAAATCACTATATTTTTACATTATTCTCAAAGATTGGACCAAGAACCTAAACTCAAAGTGGGTAAACAGAGAAAATATCAATGATTACATGGTATACACCTTTCATGAGGAGGTACAAGTAGGCATGATCCTTATAAATTGACTATTTAGAGACTCAGACTACCATCATCTCAATGAGCTATGGGTGCCCCTATTGCACATGTTTTTGAATGACTCTAATATTTGAGACCTTGGATATTTGATCAACTTCAAGTTGGTATAGGATATTATAGATGTAAAAAAATGGGGCAATTTATAAATTATGAGCTCTCTATTTCATGCCATCTATGGAATTCTCTAATTCAACCTGTCAGTCTTTCCTACCTAGGTTTCTGGTGGCCAAATAGTTCATATGGTTTTCTTCAGGCTCTATTGTTATAGGTTACACTAACATGAACAAGATGTTTATGAGTATTTATACTTGGTAGTGTACCAAGAAATCAATGAAGATCCCATGCCATGGATTTCAAGGATAATATGGGAGTCTATTACATCCATAAGGGAATAATAGATGTATAAAAAGGACACAATGATCCAGGTCACAAGATTCATTTATTAACCCCCACATTTGCCATACGATGTGCCTGATCACTTAATAGAGTAGGAGATCACCTATCAACTGGTGAATGGCATCCTCGACCAATGTGTATAGTGCCCATATAATGTGTGCCCTCTGGCCCCCATAATGATATGAGGTAACATTTATAGGAACTTTCCCTCCATAAAAAATATGGATGGTGGCCAATACTCCTTTGCTCTAACAAAATGCAAGATTCGATAATGGGACCCTAAATGGGTGATTTAGACCCACTTGTAATAGTGTGGATCTTGGATGGATAAAACTATGACCATCAATCCAATAAAGATGGTGAGATTTACCTAGATGCTTTTGATGACTAGGAGGTGTAATTGTGAATAGTGGTTAAGAGGAAAAAGAAAGGGAAGAAGGCTCAAGCAGGCCCCTTGGCAACTGCTCCAACTCCTGCTCAACTTGCAGAGGACCTGATTGTAACTTCTCTAACCATATTAGAGAGAATATTAAATGGAATACTACTAATTTTTCTTCCTCAAGTTGTTCCTCTACCTCCTCTAATCTCTCTTCAATATATGATTCTAGTGACAACCCCAGTTTCTCAAGTTCTACTTCTACCAGTAGTCCCAATTCCTTAATCTCTATCTATACCTCCTTCATATGCTACTATAGGCATCTCACATAGAATACTAAAGGTCACCACACCATATTCTCATCCTCAAGATACCCCTTTTCTTCCTATATATCCACAATCCTCACTTCCATCAGTACTCTAGTTCCTCAAACTCCCCTTCCACAAATAGCCTTGATTCTTCAAGCTTTAGCTTCATCTTCTCCTCTTTCACATGTTCCTAGTGATTCAAATCTACCTAATCTACTAGTGCCTTATACTAGTCCCCAATATCCCTGAGCTCAGACTACATAGAACTAAGCTTTCGAAGTACATTCCACTCAACTAGCAGTTCTACAACCTCTAAGATTTTATATTGGGGCCAGTTTGATAGAGAGCTATAAATGAGGCACTCAATAGGCACCCATCTAGGGTTTCCTACTTATTTTTCCATGTCCTCTTATTTTACTTTTAACCTTTTCTCTTATCATGTTTTAAATCCCTATTCCCATGCCTGTTACTTCTTTTCTACCTATATCATTTCCTATTCTTTTCCCTTTATCTTTCATGCAAATACCTTTAGACTTAGTCCTTTTGAGCATCATCACTTTTGCTTTTCCTCCCTCTCCACCCATCTCATATCCTAGAGTCTAATTAGTTCCTTCTTTAGGTATGCCATTGATAATAGGTGGCTATATCTTCTAAGAGTCTACTTCTTCTAGCAGAGACCCTCTGATCCCCCAGTCTAGTCTACATGATGATTCCTTCAATGGATCCAATTCATATATAATCAGCTCTTGTAGCTTTAACTTTCATAGCTAGACCATTCATCACAACACTAATAGACAATCTAGAGAAGAGTCTAAATAAGAAGCATAAGGTTACCTATCCTTCGACTCATCTAGCTTTAGTAGTAGGATCTTGGTTATTGGATCCCCAACCCACTCTTTCCCTCACCCAAGGCCTTGCTAGCTTCACCTTCAATAAATCCATATCATCTCTATTGTTCCATGATCCATTCCTGAGACCAATCCTATCTCGAGTCAACCTAACCTAGGAATAATGATGAGATCAATTTTTCTAATGGGTTTCCCCTTTCATTCTCCCTCCCTTCACTCCCATGCCCCCTCCAACTCCACTCCTTTCTTCTTTCACTGATTCCACTTCCTCCATATCTCCTCCACCTCATCCTCTACCTTTCAAAACCATTTTAGACACACTTACTACACCCCCAAAAACTCAAGGGATGATGCCAAGATCACATACTCCATAGATGGATGTTTAGGGTGACTCGAGTGTGCAATGGAGTTTTGATAGAGCTTATGGGAGCATGAATATGATGCTCACTAAAATATTTATGTAATAAGGTAACCCAATGATATGGTAGATCCATTAGGATCTATTTTCCCTCTCTAAGGTGAGGAATACTTCTAGGGAAGAGAAGATAATTGAGGGCCCACTGTCCATGCTCCAAGCTATGCATGACATGTTTGAGAAACTATTCAAGGACATGGAGAGATAAAAAGGACTCTTGAGGCTCAAGTGAAGAGCACACTCCTAGTTAGATTAATTTGGTAGGTCAAGGATGACCTCTTATTACATTTCTCAATCCTAGGGAAAGTAATTGAGACTCAGGCTGAGACTGATTCAATTATCTAGAGGACATAGGCCTACATGGGAAGAACAATAGAGATTGATGGGAAGTGCTAAAAATTGTTTATCATGGTCAATAAGGGGATGTTCCTAGAGCTCAAACTAATGCCTACTTCAAATTTGTCATTATACCAAAATTATGTTGGAAGAATGATAATAGTGATGGAGGAGTGGTTAGCCTTGGTCCACACTACCATATAACCCTTAGAAAAGGAAAAGAAAAAGATACTAATGTAATTTTGAGAGGTCAATATCTTAGTTCTATTCCACATAGATGGAACTCTACTTGACCAAGGGGAATTTAGAGTCTACCTAGGTCAATTTAACTAGGTTTTGAGGGAGGAAGTGATTAAGGTGAATCAGGAAGGAGTGAAGGTGGTGTTGGATATATCAACCCAATGCACTGCAACCATCAACTAGGTTTTAGGAGTCTAGGCCTTGATGGATGTGTTTTTTTAGGTCTCTTACAAACTAGTAACTTAGGGAAAGGTGATCTTCAAAGAGCCTCCAATGAACTTGGTCAAGCTAAACAAGGGCTTGATCTTGTAGCAGTTGCGTCTAAATCTAGAAGTGCCCATTTAAGACAATTGGAAGCTGATGTCTTTTAGCCATCTCCATGTGTTTCAAGATGATTCTCACATATTTATTATGGGTTTATTCAAATTTATTTTTGTTCATTTTTTTGAAATATTGTTGTAACTGCAATGAGTAGCCATCCTAGTCTTGGATGAGATCCTAATGCTTTTTTGAGGTGATCCCCAATCCTTATCTATTTATATAAGAGCCTTATTGTATTAGGTATGGCCATAAAAGTGGTTAAAAGTTCAAGTGGATTATTTCCAATTCCTCTCTGCACTCTAGTCTATAATGACGATCTAGATCAATTATTGTAATTTTTTTCATTCTTTCAAAAAATATCTATTTATGCAAAAGCATCTTTTTTTTGTTCAAATTTATTTCATTTGCATGTCTAAGTTATCAATAATGTTATTATTGATTGAATCAACACTTTATGTATGACCTGATTATGATGTGATTAGGTATTATATCATATGTATAATTTGTTTCCTTCTCTTTTGATAAGTAGTGATCATTTGTGTGTTTACCTACATGTTTTTATAAATTATTTATGTATTTTTGACAATAAAATGCTAGTATTAATCTCTAGGAAAAATTCATAATAAAACCATACTTTGGTTTTCATCAAGATCTCTTTACTATATATTTTTAGAGGTATAACTTGAGTTAAATTTGGTCTACAAAGGTATATCTATGACACAACCACTTAGTTCAATGACCATTATGTTGATCTTATTTTATACCTAGAGGCATTCTTTTATGCCTTACCCTTCTCCTTTTTTGGTGACAAACTGAGATCTTCTTATCTGATTTGTATGTTTTATTGCATTTCTTTCCTTTTTATACTTTATCATTTTATGTATTTCACATATTCAATCTAAATAAAGAGGTGCCATGCCACCATTTATCATCCTGGACAATACCCCAGACTTGTCAGACAAATCCTAGCTTGGTAAAATTATGATAAATGAAGAGACATGAGGTTTCCAATTGTCAATGTGCCAAGTCATGCAGAGCTATTGAAGAGGTCCAAGGTAGGGAAAGCTTGGGAAAATGAACAAGCATTAGGTCACCATTTATCATCATGAGCAATGCCCCAGACTTGTTATATGTGACAGGGCCCAGGGGATCCCAACCCAATGAAAAGGTTCTATCTCCGTAGCTATCAGTGCGGAGTCAGCTAGACCTCTTAGAGATGTCATCACCTATAAAAACTAGCATCTTATCTATAAGTTTTTTGTGTATATGGACTTTTCATTCTTACATATTAGCCACTTTGTTTTGATTTAAAGTTTTTGATCTAGGTATATATCCATGTATAAATAAGAGGTAGAAGCTTCTTGAGTTTAGATTTAATGAACATATTATAGCAATCAAAGCCTCATCACCTCTTCTGATACAATATATAAAATTAGGTGTTATAATATTTAAAAAATAACCAAATTATCTATTTTAATCCTTTTCTAAAATAATAGTCACACAAAAATCTAGCTTCAATGACATACATTATCTCAACATGTTATTCAATCACTTGATATTAATCTCACTTTATTATATTTAAAATTTATCAAAAATGCCAAGAAATCACATTTAAAATGATTCGAGGTAGTCCTTATCCCCTAGATATCTTTCATTCATATGGTTATATTAATGCCATGCATGTTCCAAGTGTATACAAGTATTTCATAATCCAATCTAGATAAGTATATTTTTCTCTATTGACACTGAAATCAATTATAAATATATATTTCCCAAGTACTAACACTTTAATTTGAAATGCATTCATGCCCCCATTTAAAAATGAATCTCAATCATAACCTTTAACCTTAACTACTTCAGTGAAACTGATTATTAACTTACATCTCCCCATCGTGAAACCATTCTAATTATACAAAGAATGTTAATACTATCTTAAACATGATAATAATTCCAATATCCACTTTACTTATTTGATGATTACATAAATAGATTTTTCCAATATCTACATATAATTATGTTAATATTAGAAGTAAATATTAATCAAATAGGTAACTTAAGGCACTCTGGTATCTATGCATGGTTACAATGAAATTTAAATAATTTTTTTTTCATACCCTCATAAATTATAAATTTAATGTTCAATCAGATAATTACCATCACAATTAGATGCAATTAGACCCACAAACATGTATCTATATATTCATGAAAAAATAGAACCTTTTGAAAACAAATGCAAATACCCAAGTTCTTTCATAAATATATTATTATAGTAATACCTATGCTAGCCATGACTTGAATACAAACATCTGAATAATTTTAAATATCATATTATAAGTCCATTTGGCTAGGGATTACCCATATTTTAAACATGGAAACACCGACAAGATAAAATCATATGAGAAAATCAAGAACCTTCCTTGAGGTCATTACCTTTGAAAAATACAAACTAGTAAAAGAAATTAAACATATAACAAGAAATTACAATCACCAAACTAGAGTTAGGGTTTCCACTTTACTTACTTGAAATGATTGCATAAATTATAATAAATGCAATACTAGATCCAAATACACAACATTCTTAGAATGATAAAAAAGGATTTTCCTATGATTTACAAGTACTTGGACCTTTTTTCAAACCCAATAACCTTTAAATAATGCCATAAAATTAGTTATAACGTGACAAGACATCTAAAAAAAATTGTTGGCTATTTCAAACTTATCAAACAATGTTACAACGAAAGATCTAAGTTTATAAAAACATTGATAATCATAAAGAAATGAGAATCAAGGTTTGGAACAAGTTTTTTATATACTTTTGATGAATAAAAATACAATGTTAAAATAATCCTCATGAAACTGAGTCATATGACACAAACCATAGCTAAGCCAAAAGACATGGTTAATATTAGAAACACAAAAAAAAAAAGAGAATATCATAACACTTATTTATATTCAATGTATGCCTTATCTTATTACTTACCTTTTACTCTTGATAATAAAACTTTAGCATGCACACCTTTGTAGCTATGCAAGGAGTATGTGGGAAGAAGAATGAAACATCCAAATAACTTATAATAAAACTATCTTGATCTCTTAACATTAAAAATTCCTTCACGATCAAAAACATAATTGAAACACAACAACCAATATTAAATATAAAGTTTCCACTAAAAGTATTAGAAATAAGATACCCAAAAATGGCTTTATCTTATAAGAACTACTTACAAGTCTAGCCTTGTCATTCAAAGCTATATATATATATATATATATATATATATATATATATATATATATATATATATATATTAAGAAAGGTCCATTCAACATAGTCAAAGATAAAATGACATAATTCACGAGTGTCATTCATAATCGATTTATCTTCCTTAAATAACATTCAAAACTATACCAATAATTTATGTGTACAAATCCATACACAATAAGTAAATCAAAGAAGCTGAATCGTAGATAAAATTCATAGATAATGCTTAAGACTAAGTTTGTTTATGGAAACATCATAGTTAAAAAAATATACACTAGTCATTACCATTTTAACAAATATTTCCCAAGATCAAGAATAAAATTCAACAAAGACAATGTATTAAACCAAGGATAATCTTCTTACATTGTAATAGATCAAAACAAGAATATACAAAATGGAAAAATTGTGTTACTACATAATCCTTACAATAATAGTCTATCAATCAACTTTCGATCCATACCTAAAGCTAACTAGAATGGGCCCATACACTAGAGTTGATATGGTCACATCAAGAGTGAAGCAGAGTAAATATTTATAAGATTAAAATCATTCTAGATTCGAAAAGATCAATAATAATTATATGATGCCCCATAATGTATTTATCACCCTAATACTATCATTGTTTCAATCGAATACAAGCTCACATGTGCAGCTAAAAACCAAGACATAAAAACACTATCCAAAAAAATTGTTCTATAATCAACTAATAAAAAGGGAGAGTAATATGGGCCCAACCATTAGTATCCTTTACAGTCCAATCCATCAATCATGATTTTGAAAAATTTGTTCAAAAAAGAGAATGAATATATAAAGGTGAAAAATCTTACGATGTAAGAAGAGTTTGCTTGCAATAAATAAAATATCTCTAAATTTGTTGTTCTTGTCATTCTTAAAATTGTAAACATCTTTGATTATATTATGCATTAAAATAAGTATCCTATACATTATAATGCTGATGCATGATATTGCATATAATTAGTTGCTCAGTGCCCTGCAAAGAAATAAAAAACAAGGAGATCATCAGTCTCTATTAAAATCACCAGCTAGAAAAAATCTATCATAGTAATATAATAATTTTAAAAAAACACAAAAAAGGAAAAAAAGAAAAGAAACACTAAACACACATAGCAACAAACATATTGCTTGATTATAAAAAAAATTCTAGATTGTAATGTGATAAATCTATTGCCTTTTTTTTCCTACACTTTTTTTACTTACAAAATCAAGCAAAAACAAAATTTCAAAACACAAGAAGTAGGAAACAATTTCTAATAGATCTAAAGACTTTGTCTTCAACAAGTGTAAAGCTTCCATGTAGTTGAAATCATCATAGCAAAAATGTGACATCTGATATATCTTTCTTATATTGATCGAAATTTTTTTTAATGAAAACTGACAGTTTTTTACTCAAGAGTGTTCCATTCAAATTTTAATCTAATTATCCATTTTCTTTATGTACAATGCATTGAAATGAATGTTTATATGAATACATTCAATTCCATTGACAATTTATGAAATATGCATGATCATCTGTTGAAGGAGTGCCAGCCATGATCATGAGCTTGCAAGGTGAATCATAAACATTTTTTACTTTCAAGATAACTTTAAATTTCAAATATATATATATTTTTTCATATTCTCAAATTATTAAAATTTTATTGTTTGTTTCTAACCATTTTTTTCCTCGCTAGAAACAAGGAGTTAGAGATACATACTAGCCTCAACATTTTTTTCCCTAAACTTTTCAAATAAGCTTTTGTATGTTTGTCATTTAATATACCCAAAAAAGTGGAATGCCCTACACAAAGTAAAGGGATTACTTTGATACCATTTGTGACAATGTTCTTGAACAACACTGTTGGTGTGTTTGTTGTTGACAATATTTCTTGAACACGAGAATATGAATGTTTCTAATTATCATTTATGACAAGTTGAAAAGTAATTGTTTAATGTTAGTATTTTAGAAAAGAAAGTGGATACATATATGTTATCTCAAAGAAAATAATATTTCAAAAGATATAAAAATAATAACTATAAACTTATAGCATTAGAATTTACAGTTGCAATGCACCCACTATATATGCATTATCTGATTGCACAAGATCATGCATAGTAATATATGGAGCGAGTTTTCACTCTTTAAACACAATTACAATGTTTTCCACATCCAATTTCATGTTCAATATAATAGAACACTCAACATCCCCTCTTTCATATTGACTTATATTTTTTTATCACATAGTCTTTAATGCAGAGACTATTGCAAAAAAAGACTAGGTCAAAACTTGTTAATAAATTTGTTATTGATATTTATAGTTATTGTCAACAAGATATACATGCACTATTTCTACCTTCGATGGTAAATTTATAATATTTATGAAACTAGGACCATAGACAACCAATACATCTCCTTCAAAAACATTATTAGTTTTTTTGTTGAAAGATCAATGATTGACACCAATATGTTATGCCCTACATTTGCTCTACAATAATGGTTTTAAAAATCAAAGCTATGAATCTGAATATTTTATATTATTGTATAATGACATTTTTTTCTTTGTTTTGGTAAAAAAACTAAAACCAAATCACAAGTTCCATGCAAATAAAATAAAAAACTACTTGTTATGAATGGCAGAGCTCCACAACAAGTCTTGAAAAGGGAAAAATTACCATTTTTCTTATCTCTACTTCTTTGATTCTATTTCTATATCTATACTTTGTTGTTCTAATTCTGTGTGTTGTTCAATATTTATCTAGTTTTCCTCTGTTTATTGGTCAACATTTTCCCCTACTTGTATATCTAATTTTTTGTTCATTGCATGCTAACACTATCAGCATCCTCGACTTTGTAATTATTAAATAGAAAAAAATGAAACAAAATATAAATTGTCACTAATCAAAGACAACCAATTTATCATAGCTAAGAAATAAAATATTACCATTTTGCTAGTCTCATTTCTCCTATTTACAGATCTTGTTCAACGTATTCGGCTAGATCCTTATCCGCCTTCTTGGATATGTTTTTTTTCAATTTTCATAAGTATCTTTTCAAATCAAAGATGAAAAAAATAATGCATAATATAAGCGATGTGTTTTTTCCATTGATTTGTGTATTTCTCTCTTCACATGAGTAGCTTCATGTTTGTATCATGACACAAACTCTCAGCTATTCTATATGTGACATTGCTAATTGACAAACTAGAAAAAGGAGTAAAACAATATGAGCATGCAAAAACAATAACTTATCATGTCCAAAAACAAAATATTACCATTCTATCATGTTTTATTGTGTGTTTTTTATTTATTAAACAATAAACATGCTTGGCTACATACTCATTTTTTGCAAGTTTTGTTGGACCGCATCAACAACTGAAGATTGCATGCAAATTCAAAGATAATCAACCTATGAATAATTCAAGTGGCACACAACACCTTTTTTGTATATATGTTTATTCCTTTTCTTTTGTTTTTACTACTTTAATTTTCTATTTATTATCGACAGTGGCAAATTCCATTTTCTAATTATACTTGGCATATGAAAATGACATTGCAAAGAATGAACAACACTTTTTTTTTGTATTTTCAAAGTCATTGTTGTTGTTTTGTCAAATGAAAAGTAGAAGACAACATACATGATGGTCTGTCCAATATGAATCATAAACACTGAATCGAGTATTCTGAGTATTCACATTTATCCAGAAGTGATGTATTAAAGTACCTGCATTTATTGTTGGCATATATGATATCAATGAATAACCATACATATGCATTATTTTTAAAATTCATTATCTAGATATTCTTTAATGAAACATGTCATTATTGAAATCACCAACAAATATGGTATTATTTCTAGGTGGCAATCCAACAATTGTTGTATCTATAAATAAAAATACATCATCTATTAGTGCATTCGATAATAAGTAAATATTTACTATGCATATTGATTTACCTAAATATGATATATCAGGTGTCATATTCTTCTTTTTTGATGTAGCAAACACTTTGTTATTTCTCAATATAATATTTTTTTATAAAGCATGACATTATTCCATGCACATCCATTGACATGCGACAGCCAATTTTTTTTGCAATAATTGAAGTGTTATATACATGCATCATTATTATCTATTATAAACATAAAATGCTTGCATCCATAAGCTCATATTCATGTGTGATGCATTCTAAATGCAACTACAAACTCTAGGTATTCAACAAGAAACTAGTGAGGCTATCACATGTTTGAGAAAAATTTGAAAAAAGTGGCAGCCACTATGCAGAAATTTCCAGTCTTTGCATCTTAGAATTTACTTTATTGTACATTGTAAAATTACTAGGTTCTAGTTTATTCATAAGATACAATGATTTAATGGTTTTTACTTGTGAAAGTGCAATATAGACAAGTCCATACCATTTGACATTGGTAGGATCAAATGCTAATGTTTCCATTGTAAGTCTTTATGATCTATGTATTATTAGAGGATATGTTATATGTAATTGAAACTACTCATGTATCATGGCCATAGTTTTTATAATATAAATTTTCCTTGATATTCTTGTTATTGGAGTCCAATTTTAGGTAATTTGGACATTGTAAAAACTTTGCTTTTTTTGCATTACAATGTTCCAATTTTAATGTCATTGAATTCTATCCAAACTATGTCTACTTGTCCAAGTCTATAATGATTGATAATTCCACAAGAACCATTCACTAATCCATCTTGTATATCATAGTTTTCACAAATCAATTCCACCAATGTTTTAGGTTTTAAAATAATTATATCATGAAAAAAATTCTTTTCATTATTTGTGATGATTTCATTAGATAAATTCAATTTTTATCAATAACATTCAATGTATAAGTATGTTCATTGACAAGTGCAAGCATTTTGTTTTATGTTTTTTAATATCATCATTATTTTGGAACAAAAATGGAAGTGTTGGTTCATAAGGAGGAGATCTATATCATATATTATTCAAGTATTTAATGTCCAATATTGTTTGCTGACAAGTTTTGATGTGGTTCAAGATGGAAACAAATTGAATATCATTTTGATGAACAACTTGTTGAAGCTTAAAATATTTTACATTATCAATCCAAAAAGTGTATGAAGTTATTTATCCATTCAATACTGCTCTTGAAAAATCCATCTATCTAAAATGGGATATGTTTGGTAAAAATCACCAACAAATATAACATCAATCTTTACAAATGGCATTGTGGGCTTATGCATTATCTGTCAAATTATTTTATCAATATTTCAAAGCATTCAACTTCTTAATAAAGATATTTCACAAATAAACAACACACATAATTGTTGACAGCATTTGCTCAATGTATCCAAAGTGTTTGAATCCAATGCCAACATTCAGGGATATGTATATGGAAGTTAAAAAATAGAATGTATAGTCAGGCCATTTGCATTATATGTTTCTTTGCTAGTGTATACAATAATTAGGCCATTGATTTTCAAGGGATCACTTTCAAGCTCTTTTTTATAGATGCGCATCAAAGTTTCATTTATCACTTTTGTATTAAATGTTGTTCATGTACCTACTCCCCATGTTAATAACAAATTGATTGGCTTGTTTGGATCTAGCATTTTTACCATTGAAATATCCTCCATAATTGCTTCTTATTCTCTATTCAGCTAGTTCTGCAAATTAAGGTCTACTTATCTAATAATAAAAAAAAGATGTTTGATTGTCTGAAACATTCTCTAAGGTTGAGTGTCAACTAGTTGACGATCCCTTATGTAATGCAAATCATAGACTATGTGATATGCATGAAAATTGTTCTCGATCTGATCACTCTTTATGTCCTCATAAATGATGAATAGAGAATCAAGGGTAATGTTTATATTCTCTGTAGTAATATCAATGTTTCCCCATTTTGTCATTGTCTTTACAATAAACATGCTTCCAATCCTTATTACTTTTTTTTATGAGAAAAGTATGCATCATTTCACATGTTAAGTTTTTCTTCAGTGTGTCTTCATTGTCATGATAAGGTATAAATAACATCATCTTTTCTCTATAAAAGTTTTTAGTATCCACATGGATATTGTATCTAACATGTCATATGATACATGATTTTTTATGTTTCTTATTATTTGAGTATTTACCTAGGAAATATGCAACAAATTTAGCCAAGCATACATGTTTTAACTCCATTAGTCTCGTAACATATTTATATATAGGATAAGAACATATTACATCTTCTAAAGTGTCTAGTTCTTATGTTAATAGCTTGGGACTTTTCAAAATGTAAGTTCTTTTTGCCTATAGTGATGTGTTTATGAAAATTGTTTTCTTTAAACTATGATGTAAATGCAATGACAACATAACATGAGTGGTTTGTTGACTAGACATTTGTTAATGTTTCAAGAGCATATCCCCTAATTTTATTATAGATGTTGATTTATTGTCATTACTATGGACAGTTTCATCATACACTTTTTAAAATGCATTTGTAAATGTACATTCAAATTTTGTCATATAAGAGTAGTGATATGTCACAACGACATATGCATCAAGAATGAATTGTGTATTTGTGTTAGTGTACCATATTTTCAATTTTGTTTTTGAAAATGCATTCACCCAAGCATCACATAGATGAATTTTTAGCATTATAATCATCTAAGAAATACAAGATCTCAACAAGAGTATGTATTCTATTTCAGACAAGTTTGACCCTTGTAAAAACATATGAAATGCTATGTCTTTGCTATATTTTTCTACTCAAGTTGAGAAAAATTTATTGTGGCATTCTCTTTGTACAACTCGTTTGTTTCATCTAATGGCTCCAATATTATCATTTTCTACATTGGAGGTAATTGAAAATTGAATCTATAATATGATTTTATATGCTTTTTGCATGTGCTTCAATGATGATGTGTTTGCATTTTAGCCAAATCCTTATTAAGCAATGCCAAATCACAAGATATGTATCTATCTACAAAATCTTTGATTTCATAATTATAGAAAACCCCATATACAAGTGCATCTTACACCCAAAGCATGAAATGTGAATGCCCATTTCTTCTATTTTGAAATTTAGTCACAAAAAATAAATCCAAAACCTTTCCAAATAATTCTTCATCCTGAAATAACATTTTTTTGATTGCATTAGATCTATGGTTAAAGTGGAGATTACAAAGAACAAGATTTTTTCTTATCATCGTATCAATATTATCTTCTTCAATCATTTCTTTGTGTTTATTATTTATCACTGGAGTCATTCTCTGTGATGCATGGCACAAAGGCTCCCAACATTGTTCAACACTTATTATAGTTGCAAAAAATACTGGTAGCCCTAATTGCCTAATCATTTCAAAAATATTCTTTCTTGAATTTTCAAAATAGTTAGGTGATGTTTGAATGCTTTTGAAATCTCTATAAGCTATGGGTGATCTAAAGATTTTTCTATGCAAGCTCAATTTCGAACATCTTTAGAATACAATTCTTTATCTTATAATTTACCTTTACATATGCATATCCAAGCACAAGATTATGTTTGATGTATAATGATTTTAATATCTTTAAAAAATTTGTTAGTTATGTGTGTTGTAATGTCATTTTCCTTATGCGAGAGCTCCCACTTTATAATTTTATGGTATGACACTTTATCTGTCATAGCTTAAGGGTGACTAAAACCATAGGAAAAAGTTGAGAGGCTCATCTCCTCTGAGAATTTGTCTTCAAATATAATTAATGGTTTAATTCCTTTTGATGGAGAAATTTGAATGATCTAATCTTGGAGATCATGTATCGACTATGCATCATCAAAAACATGCACCAAAGATTCAATAATAGGGTCTGATTCATTTTTATAAGTATCAGATGTCTTATCTGAAATAAGCACAACCTCACTAATATTTTTTTCTCTTATTTTATCAAAGCTAATCTACCAAATCCTATCAATATTAATATTTTCTTACTTATACAATGGTACCTGAGAAAGTTGACATAATTCTTTGATCACGTATGAAGGCTTCACATTTCTTGTTAAATATGCATTTTTGTATTTTAGCTTGCATTTTGTCTTTACTGAATTTGTTTTTATGTCATTCATTTTTCTAGACAATGGTTTTTACACTGGATCTAAGTCCATCGAGACATTTATAATCATTCATGGAAGGCCATATTGTGAATGTTTGTATCCAAACTCTCATACCTATGAAAAAACATTCACAAAGCAACCAATTTTTGTTATAAAAGTGTTAATTTATTCATAATAGCATTTTGTTTATTTCTCCTAAAATTGAATGGAATAAAAAATGTTAACACTTTCCCATTTCAAGAGATCTCTTGCATTGCTTGTATTTTTTTGTCTGATGCAAATTTTTTCAATGTCGAATATGAAAAAACATAATCAAATGCTTTAGCAATTTCAATGTTAACTAGAATGATACCCTTTTTGAAATGTAACTATTCACAAACCATACATGAATAAATCTAAATATCTTTGATCAATTTTAGATAGTTGTTTATTATCTTGATACTTTACTGATTATGCTTTACGAATTCTAAATGTTGATTTCTATGATATCATATCATTACTTTCATCGACTACAATGGTTTTTTGTGTTCATTTAAGATATTTTTTTTAGTGTTATATTATATGTTTTTGTTACATGATTTTTATTTTTTTCTTCACACATTGTTTGCTTTAAACAACATAGAGAATTATGATGCCTATTTATAGTCCTAGACATCTCTCTAATAGAAGGATCACTTGAATATTGTTTGTTAATCCAAAAAGACCCTATTATTATTTCAAAACATTTGAATCTATCACTATACGATAGACCTATCAAAATATCTACTAGTATTGCATACACAACCTGATCTATATGAATTATTTGCAATAGATCGTAATGAATATGAAATGTATATGTCTAAAAAAAATAATGTTATACATTTTCTCTGGTGCAAAATAATTTCAAAATATTTTTAAAATGTTTTTAGCTTTTTCTAACCATAATCGAATATTACTTTGTAAAATGTTTGAAAGCTATGAACAACAAAATTCATTACCTTCAAGTCTGCCTTGTTGATATGGCATTGTAATATTTCTAACATACAGTTTGCAGTCAAAAAACATTATAAGTTCTTGTTTTCATAGTTCATGTTCTCAAATCCCGAAATAAGTCATTGCATATCTATTTGGCACCACAATACCATTCAAAAAATATTGTGCCATAAATCGATGAAAAGCATGACCATTAAACTCATGTTTAGTTAACAAACTAATGGCATCAAATAAGCTTTCACCACATCTAGAGCCTAAATTATTTGTTTTGTAAATTCCATACGATTATAGGTCATGAAAAATGACATTTAGTATAAATAAGGTTTTTTAAAAATATTTGATAAATTTGTATTAGAAATCATACTCTGAATGCGTATTTTTTGCAAAATAATGGCTCAAAATGTCCACACACAGGATTTATATCATGGAATAAGATCAAATAAAATGGAATACAACATTCTTTATTAAAATGTAGATACCTTTTTCTTCTCATTATAGAACAAATAAAGATAAGAATATTCAACCATTTGCATAACTACTGAATACAAAATATGTCACCCCACATACCAATATCACCCTGTTCTATAAGCTCATTTGTATAAACTCTCATTAGATGAAATTTTGTGCTTCTATCATGTATATTTTGTGCTTCTATCATGTATTAGATGAAAATCATATAATATATCTATATGTCATTGATTTACATATGAGTATTTTGCCTCTACATCCTTATTGTTAAGTGAGTCTATAAAATAGTCAATGATGCCATTGTGTAGCATTCTTGATGTGTAACATAAATGCAATAACAATTGAAATGTATCAAAAAGGCAATCACCAAAAACATAATTGAATGATGAAATATTAAAAAGATTTTTAGTTTAAAATCATCTTTAATATTTGCAAACACTTGTGTTTTTTTAATGATATGTGTCCACATTAATAATTCCTTCCAGACAACCCAATTCAATCACATTTGCTTTTCTTTTCATGACTATTCACCATTTTTAAAACTTTTATTACTTTTTTTCAACCTTTTTTTGTTTTTATTATTTTAATATATTATTTTAATTCTTTTTTCTCACAATGAAGAACAAGGTAAACTATCAAGTAATAAAATACCAACTTAAGAACAACATCAATTTTCTATCAATCTCGCTTGCTAGAGGCAACAAAAACTGCCCAACAAAATATTTACATTATCATTGCATAATTAAAAAAAATGGTCAGTGACCATCATATTTACATAGTTACAAGATACTTATCTGGGGTTCTCCATAACTTAGAAAATTCCTTGGATATCTTTCATGAGAATAAAACCTACATGTTTCAAAAAATTACAATATCAATGCCTCTTTAAATTTAAAAAAATAGAAAAAAAATTTCACTATTGGTTTGTCTCAAAAGAAAAAAAAACCAAAAAAAAACATAGCAACAAAATCTAGTCATATTGATAACAAAACACCCACTCTCCAGTGTCTCCAGTCTCTCAAACCTCTCAGAGATGTTAGAGTCTAAGAGAGCCTCACTGAATGAACAAGTGACACATCATTAGTTGTTACCAAAATGAGTCCCCTAGACTTTCCAATGATATCAAAGCCAACAAGAGTATGATTGAATAAAGAGATGGCACATCACCATTTGTTAATGTAATCAATCCACCAGACTTGGTAGAGATGTCAAACCCAGGGAAACCTAACCAAATAAATACATGACATCTTTCTAGATGTCAGAATGGTCATCCCCCTATACTTGGTAGTGATGTTAGAGTCGATAATACCTTACCCAATTTAGGAGACACCACATCACCACTTGTTAGTGTGGCTAGTCCCCTAACTTATCATAGATGTCAAGTTCTAGGAGAGCTGGTCCAAATGAAAATGTCCAAGTCCTCAGACCTGCTAGATATGTTAAAGTCTGAAATATCTTCATTGAATGAAAAGGCACCACATTGACTAAAGCATGCATAAATTGGTTGCCACAGAAGGGAAAAAACATAATTCACTTCTCTCTCTCTCTCTCTCTCTCTCTCTCTCTCTCTCTCTCTCTCTCTCTCTCTCTCTCTTTTTTTAGCTAAAAATCCAATTAGCTATTCACAAAGTAATATACAAAGAACATAAACCACACAAAGTGTTGTTTTCTTATCCTTTTTTTATTAAAAAAACAATATATTAGCATTGTTTTTTTTTCCAATTTGAATCACACACAAAGCAAAACTTAAACACATGCATACTAGCTTGACACATTGATTGATGAATGCAATGAATATGCAAACAAACAAATGTTGCTGTATATATATATATATATATATATATATTTATCATAATAATATATAACTTATTATATTTATAAACGTATTACATGCTATGTTTCATTAATAAATACATTACACCCAACTTCAATCTTTGCCTCCACATCAAGTCCCAAACATAAACTCACAACTATTAAATCCATCTTTGTCAGTCTCAAAGATTCAAAACAAACCAACACAAGGTCTAAGAAAGAGATGAGAACCAACAAATGCTCCCAAAAAAATAGTAGGGGAATAACTATATTCTGAGAAATAGAACATAGATAAATAGTCTCCAATATAAGAAAATAACATTCCTAAACCTCACATAAAATAGAAAGTGCAATTGATTCTAAATGTTGAAGCAAAATAAAGACTAAAATCTGAAATAATATTATTGATTAATAGTAGGTGTATATATATAGATAGGAAATGGTTATTTGGTTGAATAACTTGCAATTTAACTACCAACCACATCACTAACACATAATCGCTGTTCCTTAGTTAGGCTAATCACTACTTCTAACTAACTTAACACAATGTAATATATCAAATTTTGCCAACATTCCCCCTTTATTATATTTTTTCTACAAACATCATATTTCCTAATAGTGCCCCCCCTTTATTACAAACATTGTGAAAATATTTACACTCTCCGCGTACCCTGCTCACTTTTTGAGGTGGCATGCCATCCTTGTGGCTTTAAGGTCTTGGTGACACCTCAATTTTTCCTTGCAGGATTACCAAAAACTTGGAAGTGTTACGAACACTTCTCTCTGCTAACACCTTCAGTGGTTTCTCAAATTATGAGGATTACCACAAACTCATATGGTTTTCTGTTGTATGTTGACCATGAACATGGAGGGTTGCAGGAGGTTTCTACTACACTTTGGTGGTTTCTCAGATTACCACAAACCTTTTCTAAGAACCAAGTGTTATAATAGTGATTTTGCTCCCAACAACATTCTTTTTCAGGTGGTTCCAAACTAAAAAATAATGCTTAGTACTTTATTGAAAAATAAACTATAAAACATAAAACAAACACACCAAAATTTGTCACCATAGTAATGGTGCAACCCCATCGTAAGAGACTCATGAGAGGATGCTGAAAGTCCTCCAACCTCCATATATGAAGCTACTTCACTCAATTGATGTCTCGATGAAGCTCATATGCATGTTGTTTATGATGGTAAAACTCTCCCACTGACACATGACTCATGATATTAGGTTTGCCTAATAATGCATCCATACAAGAGATATTTTTATTTTTTGACAATATCAACAATGGACCCAAAATAAAAGATTCATACTTTTTATAACTTGACTCTTTTGATGACATTTATGATTGACACCTTTGACTATAGAAAAATTAAGAAATTTTATCAACTCAAAAAAATAATGTTTTGACTCTTAATCTATTTGACATGGAATCAAATATGGTAAAACTAATATCTAAAAGACTCGATTAAAACTAAGAAAGGACACAAAATTGATAAAACCTTAATCTATAACCTAGGACTTAAAACATTACATAATAACAAACTAAACTTTTAAAAATAAAAAATAAAATAAAAGACTTATAAAACACTAAATAACATTAAGCTTCAAACAAACTTAGCTTTGTAAAACTGTCAATTGACCCAATAATTGAGCATGCATGTTAGATTTGGAGGTAGGAAATATTGAACTAGATGTATGTTTTAGACAAAAAAAAACATAGAAATCAATGCATAATACTGTATGGGTGACATGGAATTGGATTCTATATTCAAAATTGCTGAGTCTATGGATGTAGAGTATAGCAATGATGATCTAAAACCATGCAAAACTTGATGTAGCCAACAATGGACTTTACTTATCTTAAACTTGATCAAGAGTCTTCTATATCTGCCTAGATTTCCAATGGTCTCTTCGTCAATTGATAGGGCTAAAGCCTATATGATGTTGACTTTCTAGCGGTCTATACTTCTCCTAAGTCATGCTTCTCCCAAGTCATGCAGTGCTTGTAGACTTCTACAATTTCATCTTAGGTGTCTTTCCTCCACACCCCAGGCTTCGTCTTAGCTTTAGCTACATCAGCTAGGGCAATTAGAATAGATTGTGATTTTTCCCCTCACAAATTTCCACAAGTTCATCCCTATTGTGCACCTGATGTGTTGCTCTAATACCAATGAAGCAAAATAAAGATTGAAAGCTGCAATAATATTATTGGTTAATAGCAGGTGTATATATACAGATAGGAAATGGTTATTCAATTAAATAACTTGTAGTTTAACTACCAACCACACCACTAAAACATAATCATTGTTCTTTATTTAGGCTAATCACTACTGCTAACTAACTTAACACAATGTAATATATCAAATTTTGCCAACAAACATTGTTTATCAGAGTAACAAAAAACCCAGCTTGAAATTACTTAAACCCTGCCAAATCAACTCAATAACCCATTGAGTAGCCCCAACAAAAATGACATCTGCACTACCTTCAAAATTGGATCAACACCTTAAACTACACACAAAGAGAGTGTTGATAATATTAGAAATAAAAAAATCCACAAAACATGTCATAGATAATCACCTAAAACATCATAAAATAAATGCCCTCTTCTACCTATAAGCAAACATAGAGAGATTCAACAAGAACAAAATAGAGCCGAAAAACCAAACCAATAAAAATCAAATGCTCAAAAACACAAATACAAAGATAAGATACTAAAAAACCAACCCAAGCCCACAAATATTTATGTATAATTTGAAACCTAACAATCCCAATCTCATAAACTAGAATTAACCAATATTCACATGCATTTTTTTCTTTGGTTGCTCCAAATAAAAACATCAGTGAGAAAATGTCATACACAAAATGTTCACATTACATACCTTTTGAATTTAAAACATGACCACATAAATATTACATAAACCTTATAAATTGACAAAAAAAGCAACCCTAATTAGCCCAGATTATTGCAGATTGATTTTTTGTCATCTAAAGTCATAGCCAAAAAACAAATAGAATAATAATGCATTATTAAATATCACTCCCCTCATGTTTGGTTTAAGAGCTTTACAACAAATCTCTAAATTAATAAATAGTCTTAATTTTATTAGTTAATACAAACATATTTGATTAATGTTCATATCGAAATGTAATAAATAGTCTTATTTCTCCCAAAAAATACAAATATTTTTGATTAATATATTTCAAGTAACCCCATGTGTGAGTAATTATTTTGATTAATGTTCACATAAAAATGTTTCAAACCCAATGTTAAAATAAAAACATGCTCAACTTTTATTGCTTACAACTAGTTAAACCCATTTCGATAAATACTGCCATAATGCTATGTAGGTACTAGTAATTATATTAGGTTGAATCGATTATAATAGATACCTATTAGAGATTTAACCAATAAGGATATTTAGGTCAAATGAACATGTGACACAGTGCTAGTTATCAACATGGCTACTCTCCTAAACTTGTCAGAGATTTTAGGCCATGGGAGAGCCTGAGAAAATCAATAAACATCATATTGCTAGATGTCAATCTAGCCAATCCTTGAGACCTATCACAAAAGTTAGATCTTGGGAAAGTCCAGTCAAATGAAGAGGTGACAAGTTGCTAGTTATCAGTGTGACTAGTCCCTTGGACCTGTTAGAGATGTCAGGGCCTAGGAAAGCCTAGGCAAATGAAGAGGCACCGGGTTGGTAGTTTTCAATGTCACCACCCACAGACCTCCTAGAGATGTCAGGCCTTGGGAGAGCCTAGCAAAATAAAGAGGTGCCACTTCAACATCTGTCAGTATGAAAAATCCCCTAGACTTATCAGAGATGTCATTGTTGGGGAAAGCCCAAACAAATAAAGAGATACCATGTCATTGTGACCAGTCCCCCAAACCTGACAAAGATGACAAAATCAGGAAAATCTTGACATAATGAAAAGGTGCCACAACACTAGTTGTTAGTATAAATAGTTCCCTCAACTTGGTAAATATGTCAGAGTCAAGGAGAACTTGGAAAAATGAAGATACACCATGCCAACATTTGTCACTATGCTCAATCCCCTCACCTAGAAGACATGTCACAGCCAATAGAAAACCAACTGAATGAATAGGTGCCACATCACCAATTTTTAGTGTGGCCAACCATCTGAACCTATTACAATTTTTAGGCCCTAGGACAATTGCATCAAATGAAGATATGACACATTTCTACTTGTCAACATCACAAGTTTCTCACGCCTGCCAGATATGTCATGACCCAGAAGAACCTAGACCAATGAAGAGGCATTGTGTTGACTAATATGCAAGTGAACTAATTGCCACCCAATAGTTAGTTAGTTCAAAACAAAGTACAAATGAAATTTGAAGGCCTATAAGAACATGCCTCGTGTTCCTAGACAACACATCACCCACTTTAAGAGAATGATATAAATTACCGAGCCACATTTGCATGAAACTGGACCAAGAGAAATACAATAAACCATTTTATTTTATGTTTATTGAAATATAAATATTTCAAACCTAATGCAAAAGTTAAAAAATGTTATGTCTATACGGTGAGTCCCTCTAGACTTGTTAGGGATGTCAGATCTAGGGAGAACCCAACCAAATAAAAAAATGCCACACCACCAGTTGTCAGTGTAACCAGTCTCCTAGACATGGCAAAAATGTCAGAGCCAAGAGAAACACGATCGAATGAAAAGGCATTGTGTTGATCAATACGTCGATGAACTCATCACCATCACATCCCTCACCTGGCTTAGAATAGAAAATAGATGAAATTCGAAGGTCTATAAGAACGTGTCGTGTGTCCATAAAAAACACATCACTCTATCAAAGAGAACGATATAGACTACTGAGCACATTCACATGCCATTGTGACCCTCGTATTTATTTCATATTGCTTTTTATGGGCAAAAAGATATTACATGCTAAAGAAAATAGACTATAATCTATGTTTGATTTTTTAGATTGCTTCAATTTAATTGGACGATGCAACTGTAATTTACCTTTGATTAACCTAAAATACAATAATTTCTCCAAAAAATTTGTCATGTCGCCCTATATTAACTAATAGAAATACAAAAAATTATTTGTTTTACATTTATTAAAATCTAAAAAATAAAACCTAATGTTAAAATCAAAAGTGTTGACTTTCATTGATTGCATGTTGCCCTATAAAAATTATTAAATTGAATCGATTATAATAAATACCTACCATGTAGGTATTAATAATAAATGAAAGATATATATTAAAAATCGATACTCTCTTCTCAAACTTTTCTTATTAATTTTTTTAAATTTATTTTAAAAATTACAAAATATATATATAATTACTTTTGGATTTATACTTCACAACATCAAAGAACTTTTGACTACTTAAAAAAGTAACCCATGTGCATCCAATTTCACTCTTTAATAATTAAAAACTTTTGAATAGAAAAAAATTAATTGCTAAACATAAACTAATAAATATAATAAGATATAATTAATAAAATATATTAATTTTAAAAATGATTAAAATTATAAATTATAAAAATATATAATTTGTATTTAATAATTATGAAAACAAAAAATATTATATTATATTATAACATGGAAGAATTGATAGCAATTAAATATGTTATTAACATGTTTAAAACCTTACACTCTTTTTAGTGCACACAAAATACTCTTTTTAGTGCACATAAAATACCATAAAATAAATTAATTTAAAACTCTTTTTTGGCTTCAAATTAAATATATAAAAATAGTTACACTTTTTACATACAATATTTTATAACTATAAAAATATAATATATTCCATTCATAACATAATACATACCATTAAGACGGTTGTCTGAAAACATCTCCAACCCCAAAAAAGTTGCACACAGAAAAGTCATATGAATCATTTCATAAAGTGCACAAGCCGTGGTAGTGGCTATCCGTTCCCTTACAAGCTCCGGCTATCCCCTTCTTTACGTCAAGCAACAGAACGAAATTTAGGCGTATTTAACATGGCATTTACGCAGCGAGGCTAAGTCGTTGGGGTATATCTCGATTATCAGTTATTTGAAAAAATATAACAACATGACAAGTAGACTCTCCATTCTAAACCCCTCCTTTCCTTGTATTCTTAAAATAGTTAACATGGCCCAAACCCAGAGAAGATCTGCATCTAGTTTTGTTGGTAAGGTATGCCATACCGCCAGATATCTGGGGCAATTTAGTTTCGCGAGGGATTTTACTATGCTCAAAACACAGGCAATGATTACCTCATTTGTGGTAGAGTCAATATGCAGAGGCCTCCGGTAATGGGCTAAGCTTCATTTTCCACGAGTACATGCACGCCACATTTTTGGAGTTCAATCTTTCGGATTCCTCATAACGATTGATGTCTTCCGTAAATTCACTACTCTGCTCCAGCATAGGCATAATTTTACCACGCCGGCTCTTGTTGCTGCTGTACAACCTTCGTTGCAATGCACCAGCTGCTTTTACGGCAAGGGCAGCCATGTCAGGAGCGGGAAGAGGGTGTTTTAATTTTTCAAAATCCATGGAATCAGAATGGCAAACGAAGAAGCCTTCCATTTCTTTTAAAATTTCAGCCACTTTCACAGGTTCCAGATATTCCTTAAGGCTGCCATCGTCTAGTATTAACTTGGTATTAGGATGAGTTGCTTGAGAAGATAGACAAGTGCCCATAAAATAAAATCCTTCGAAGATGGAATTGGGGCTTCAGGTGTGTGGTACGTGTCCCCTGGTCTGTTATCTACATAGACTTATAGGATCTATTCTAATGGTCGAACACCCCCATAAAAGACGAATGACGGGCCCCTCCGGTGAGGCATATAATGTAAGCAAATTCGCCGAAAACGATGGAAAATATTTATTTGCTGAGGCATGATGTAAGGCAACAAAACATTTCGTTGTTAATGAACAACGAGGAAACTATATGTCAAAGGGGGAAATAGCAAGTCCGCATTATACCCCATACGCCCACCCTCGTGTTGAGAGCTGGAACTTGGGTCGCAAGCTGTGTTTGTAGTCATCCTTGGTGTCTACATTCATTTGGTAGGGTAAAGGGCGTACCCGTGTAGATTTAATTAAATTTCAATACAAAATCATATTTAAAACAATAAATCGGTTATATTTAATTAATTTTTAAAACTATCAATGGTGTAAGGAAGTCAAGAAGAACGTTCCTTTATGTATATACACATAGATAAATGTTTTTTTGATTCTTTACATCATTAATAATTTTAAAAATCAATTAAATATAATCGATTCTTTATATATTTATTTGTATGTTTATATGTATATATGTGTGTATACATATATGTATATACACACATATATATACACACACATACACACATATATATTACACACACACACACACACACACACATATTATATATACGCACATATATATACACATCTATACACATACACATATATACACATGCATATATACATACATACACATACAAATTGGACACCAATACAAAGCAGTCGAGGAATAGGAAAGAGCAAAACAAATGATTTGTAAATGCAATTTATTGATAAATACTACAGTCACTGTAAATAAATGGGAAGAGGAATTACATTGATTCTTGCTTCCTTTGCTCTTCGTAGATTAAAATATATATCATTGTTCATTCTAAGGGTTAATATAAAGGTCGGACATGTAACATGCCCTTGAAACGATAGTAAAGGTCAACCCTTGACGATCAACATTGTCAATATCTATTGTTACTTTATGGAGAGTCATCCCTTGTGCTTTACGTAGGGCTAGAGCCCATGCCATTTTGATAGGAATTTCATGGTGATTACCACAAGTAATAGCAGGAATTGAGACGTTTGGATTGCAAATATTCCATGGGGAACTACAATATTTGTTGACGGTAACAACCACATACATGGGTAAGGAAGGTGGATTAGAATATGTGTGGTAAATAATGTGAACTATTTCGCCAATGGTGCCATTAACCAACCCTACTTTCACCTATAGATTAGATGTCAACATAGTATTTTGTCCTTTACCTAGAAGCACAGTTTGCTCGAGTTAAATGTCATCATTTATTGTAATTTGTTGTTTGTTTTGTTATGTTTTATGTATATTATTAAGGGGAAAGTTTAATGATTTTAGCATTTGCTTGTTATGCATTGTTTCCAATTTATTAATTGCACATAAATGTTTTGACACTTTGAAATCTTCTTGTTCTTCTAGATGTATGAAGCAAAATGTTATTGAAATTTCTATATTCTCTACAATAATATTGTCATCGGCTTTGCAATAAACATGCTTTCAATCCTTGTTACTTGTTTTTTATGAGCAAGATACGTGTCATTCCACATATTAAAGTTTTTATTTAGTGTGTCTTCATTGTAACGATAAAGTATAAACAACATCATCTTTTCTTTGCGTAATTTTTTAGGATCCACATGGATATTGTATCTAACATGTCGTATGATGCATTATTTTTTATGTTTCTTATTATTTGAGCATTTACCTAAGAAATATGCAACAAATTTAGCCAAGCATACATGTTGTTAATTGTGTTGGCCTCACAACATATTTATCTATAGGAGAAGCACATATTATGTCTTTTGATGTGTCTCATTCTTATGCTAACATCTTTAGTCTTTTCAATATGTAAGTTAATTTTGCCTCTGGCAATGTGTTTAAGAAAATAGTTCTACTTGAACTATGATGTAAAGGCAACGACCACATAATGCAAATGGCCTGCCAACTAGACATTTGTTGATGTTGCAAGAGCATATTCCCTAATTTTCTTATAGCTTATAATTTATTGTCATGGATATGGATAATTTCAGCATGAACTTATGGAAATGCATTTGTCAACATATGATTAATTTTTTTCGTATAAAAGTAGCAATATGTCGCAACAACATATGAATCAAGAATGAACTATGCATTTGTGTTAGCTTATCATAATGCTGATTTTTTTTGAAAATGCATTCACCCAAGTATGTGTTGGATGTCTTTTCAACATTATAATCAATCATGATTTACAAGATCGTAATGAGAGTATGTATTCCATTTCAGACAAGTTTGCCCTTTGCAAAAACATATGAGATGTTATGTCTTTGCTATATTTTTATACTCAAGTTAAGAAAAAATTATTTTGGAATTCTCTTTGTATAGATCATTGGTTTCATCCAATGGCTCTGTTATTCTCATTTTCTACATTGGAAGCAATGGAAAATTGAATCTATAATGTGAATTTTTATTCTTTTTGCATGTGCTTGTATGATGATGTGTTTGAATTTTAGTCAGAATGCTATCAAGCAATGTCGAATCACAAGATATGATATCTATCTACAAAATATTTGATTTTAAAATTACAACAATTCTCATATATAGGTGTATCCTACACCCAGAGCATGAAATGCAAATGATCATTTCTTCTGTTTTCAAATTCAGTCACAAAAAATAAATCCAAAACCTTTCCAAATAATTCTTCATCCTACAATAACATTTTTTTGAACGCATTAGAGCTAGGGTTAAAGTAGAGATTACAAAGAACATGTTTTTTTCTTATCATCATATTAATATTGTCTTCTTCAATCATTTATTTCCATTTATTATTTGTCACTTGAGTCATTCTTTACAATTCATATCATAAAGGCTCCCAATAATGTTCAACACTTGTTATAGTTACAAATAATGTTGGTAGCCCCAATTGCCTAATCGTTTCAAAAATATTCTTTCTTGAATTTTCAAAATAGTCGGGCGATTTTTGAATGCTTTTGAAAGCTATATAAGATATGGATGCTCTCAAGATTTTTCCTATGCTAGCTCTGTTTTGAATATCTTTGGCATATAATTTTTTGGCTTTCAATTTATCTTTGTATATGCATATCTAAGCACAAGAAGATGCCTGATGTATAATGATTTCAATAGATTTGAAAAAGATGTTAGTTATGTGTGTTGTAATGTCATTTGTCTTATGCAAAATCTCCCACTTTGTAATTTTCTGGTACAACACTCTGAGTGTCATATCTTGACGCCCACTAAAACCATAGAATAAAGATGGGAGGCTCATCTCCTCTGAGTATTTATCTTAAAATATATCTAATGGTTTGATTCCTTTCGATGGGGAAGTTTTGATGATCTAATCTTGGAGATCATGTATTGAATGTGCATCATCAAAACCATGTACCAAAGATTTAGTAATAGGATTCAATTCATTTTCACAAGTATCAAATGTCTTATCCTCAACAAGCACAACCTCACCAATATTTACCAAGTTTCTCTTTTTTTCTCAAAGTTACTCTGCCAACTCCTATCAATAGTAATATTTTCTTGCTTAAACAATGGCGCATGACAAAGTTTAGATAATTATTTGATCACATATGAAAGTCTCACATTTACTTTTAAATATGAATTTTTATATTCTATCTTGCATTTATTTCTATGCCATTCATTTCCCTAGGCAATGCTTTTTACAACCGATTGAAGTCCATGGGGACATTTATAATCATTCCTATGAGGCCATATTATGAATGTTTGTATCCAAACTATCACACATATGCAAATAACATTCACAAAGCAACCAATCTTCCTTATAAAAGTGTTAATTTCTTCACAATAGCATTTTTTTTATTGATCCTAACATTGAAAGGAATAACAAATGTCAAAACTTTTCCATTTTCAAGAGATTTCTTGCATATGTTTCACCTAATACAAGTTTTCTAAATGTTAAATGTGCAAAAGTATAATCAAATTCTTTGGTAATTTCAATGTCAACAAGAAGAATACCGTTTTTGAAATGTAATTGTTCACAAATCATGTAAGAATGAATTGACATGTATTTCATCAATTTTAGATTTTAGATTTTAGATAGTTGTTTATTATCTTGATACTTCATCAATCATGTGTTGTGCATTCTAAATGTTAATTTTTTTGACATTGTATCATTGCTTTCACTAACCACAAAGATTTTCTATGTCCGTTTAAGATATTTTTTTAGTGTTTATATTATATGTTTTTGTTACATTGTTTTTGTTTTTTTGCTCATGCATTATTTATTTTAAACAACATAAATAATTGTGATGCCTATTTATATTCCTAGATGTCTCTCTGATAGAAGGATCACTTGCATATTGTTTGGCAATTTGAAAAGACCTCGTTATTGTTTCAAAACATTTGAATCTATTGCTATCCATCAACCCTAATGAAATATCTGCTAGCATTGTATACACAACCTAATCTATGAAAATTGTTTTCAAGGAATCGTAATGAATATAAAATGTATTTGTCTCAAAAAAATTATGTTGTATGCTTTATTTGGAGCAGAACAATTGTAAAATATTTTTTAAATGTTTTCAGTTTTTGCTGACCATAATCGAATATTGCTTTGTATAATGTTTGAAAGCTATGAACAACAAAATTCATTACCTTCAAGTCTTCTTTATTGATATGGTATTTTAATATTTGTAACATATTATTTCTAGTAAAAAAAACATTACATGTTCTTGTTTTTGTAGTTCATGTTCTCAAATCCCTAAAGAAGTCATTGCATAGATTTTTAGCACTACAGTACCATTCAAACATGATTATGCTATATATTGTTGAAGAGCATGACATCAAACTCATGTTTAGTTAAAAAACTAATAGCATCAAATAATCTTTCACCACAGCTAAAGCCTAAGTTATTTTTTTGTACATGCCATATGATTCTATGTCATGAAAAATAGCAGTCTAGTACAAAGAAGGATTTTTTCAAATATTTGATAATTTGTATTAGAAATCATGCTCTAACTACTTTTTTTTTTGCAAAATAATGGCTCAAAATAGCCATGATTGGTGTTTATGTCATGGAATAAGATCCAATATAGTGGAATATAATGTTCTTTGTTGAAATGTAAATACATTTTTCTTCTCATTGCAAACCAAATAGAAATAGTAATGTTCAAACATTTCACATAACCACTGAATACAACCATAATAAATCAGAGAAAATATGGAATGGGGGTAATATTCATGCAATAAATTTGATCCCTTACCTTTATGATTTGTCAGCTCAATGTAATTGATTAGTTAAAGCTTATCTATGATAAGGGCATGATGGTTATTCTTCACTTAGTCAAAAAATAGAGACTTTGTGTGATGGTTGACACTTTGAAGTGAAAATTGATCATGATAGTCTAAAATACTTCTTGGAATAAAGTTTGTCATTTGAATAATATAAAAAAATGAGTGTTAAAAATGTTTGGGTAAGAATTTGAAATTATATATAATAAAGAAAATGGTAATGTAGTCATAGGTGCACTAACCAAGCAGGATGAATCCACAGAGGTATTTTTATGCACATTATCCATATGAAATGTATATTGGGTGGATGAGACAAGATCAAAATGGGTAAATAACATTGATACAAAGGTTTTGATTAAATAGTTGCATTAGATTCTAGGGTTCTCAAAAAAATAAGTGGAAAGGGAATGCATTATGTTATAAATATAAATTTTACCTATGTAATTATTTTTCCCTCATACAAAAGATCCTTATAGATCTCCATGTATTTATATTATGGAGCATTCAAAATTTTTTAGAACCTATCATAGAATCAAACAAGATTTATTTTAGAAAGGACTCATGGGGGATATCATAATTTTATGGTGGAATGCATGGAGTGTTAGAAAAATAAAGGCAAGACAATTAAGATCCTAGCATATTTTGAGGACCTTATATATTCCTAGCTAAAGGTGGGTGAAGGTTTCAATGGATTTCATAATAGGGTTTCCCAGGTCAGAGGGTGAAAAAGTTGTCTTGATGTGGTAAATTTCATGGAAAGGTTAGCAAAACATGCCCATTTTCCCCTTGTTTGAGCCATTTGTAACTAGTATACTAGTAGATGATATTTTTAGATATAGTTCCAAGGATACATGGTATCCATAATATCATATTAAGTAATTGGGTCCTATATTTACCATTAAACTAATTTATTCTCATGTTTGGGCCCCCAATATGCTCATAGCTCATCATATAATCCTCAATTAAATAAGCCAATAAAGGTGGCAAAAAAATGCCTAGTTGGTTATCTCCATTGTTTTGCATTGAAGAAACATAAACTATGGGTCCATTGGATGGTACTAGTATAATGGTGGTATAACACTTATTTCCATACCTCATCCAAAGTTTCTCCATGTGTGGTGCTATATGGGTATCAACCCCTATCCATCACTTGATTTTGAGAATACAACTAATGGTTTGATGTTTTCAGGAACACTTTCAACGCTAACATAATGTACTATCTAGAAGAAGAGAGAATTTGGTAATGGTACAAAATCATATGAATCAATGAGCACATTATAACAATAGCAAGAGTATTTTTAAACTGTTTGAGTGGGTATTTGTACACGTAATACCATATAATAACATATCCTTGAAGAAAAAAATAAAAGGATAAAAAAAATTCTCCTTATTATTATGGCCCAAGGTATCAAATCCTACCGAAAATTTATAGTGTTAAATACAAGTAGGAGCTAACTCAATATACATGCATACATCTAGTATTTCATGCCTATAGCTTAAATAAGATAATTAGAGGACAAGTATCCATCCAAAATGAGTTATTTGAGTTAGATGAAGAAGGATGACTAATTATGGAACCTAAAGAGATCCTTTACATGTACTAAAAGGTAGCGAACAAAAAATATTAAGGAGTATTTGATCAAGTGGAAGAATACAACTATTGAGGATGTAACATGGGAGGATGAAGTATTCTTGAAGCATCATCTATAGTAATTGAGCATTGAGATTAATATTGTCATAAACCAATAAAGGTGGCAAAAAATGCCTAGTTGGTTATCTCCATTGTTTAAAGTTGAAGAAATATTAAATATGGGTATATTGGATGGTACTAGTATAATGGTGGTATAACACTTATTTCAATACCTCATCTAAAATGTTTCCAGGTGTGGTGCTATATGGTTATCAACCCCTATCCATCACCTAATTTTGAGAATACAACTAATGGTTTGATATTTTAGGAACACTTTCAAGAATAGAATACAACTAAGAGAGAATTTGGTAATGGCATAAAATCATATGAATCAATGAGCACATTATAAAAATAGCGAGAGTATTTTTAACGTGTATGAGTGGGTATTTGTACACGTAATACCATATAATAACATATCCTTGAAGAAAAAATAAAAGGATAAAAAAAGTTTTCCTTATTATTATGGCCCAAGGTATCAAATCCTACAAAAAAATTGTAGTGTCAAATACAAGTAGGAGCTACTTCAATCTACATGCATACATCTAGTATTTCATGTCTCTTGCTTAAATAAGATAATTCAAAAATAAGTATCCATCCAAACTAAGTTATCTGATTTAGATGAGGAAGGTTGACTAATTATGGAACCTAAGGAGATCCTTTACATGCACTAAAAGGTAGTGAACAATAAATATTAAGGAGTATTTGATCAAGTGGAAGAATACAACTATTGAGGATGGAACATGGGAGGGTGAAGTATTCTTGCATCATCATCTATAGTTATTCACCATTGAGATCAATATTGTTTTAAATTAGATGGGCATGCTATGTGATTAAAATTTTAGCATTTTTAGGGATATATGTGGCTAATTTATGGCTTGCATCATCTTTTATTTTATCTTCTCACATTTTTATATGTTATCATATTATTAGTAGGGTCATTATATGGATTAATCAAAGCTTAAGTAACATATACATATGAGGTAGTGATTAGTACTTGGGGATCATATTAGAAATTATGTTCTTATTGCATGGTTAAGGAGGTTGCTCCATTGAAGTGGATCAGTCTTACTTGTCAATAAATCTACTTTAATGTCAATTATTGGTGTGGATTTTAATTTTTTTCTCATTATTACTATATATTATTATTAATTTACTCAAGACATTTACATTTATATCCATTGTTGTGATTTAACTTCATCTATCTAAATACTTTCATTACATAATGAAACTTTACCATTGTACTCCACTACAAAATCATCTATAGTGCAATGAAACTATACAAAATGTATTCTACAACTCTACCATCATATCTACACAAATAAACCTTGTGTTTAACTATGATAAGTAGTCTCCTATAATCTTGCATACAAAATCACCTTACACAATATTTGACACCACTTATATTTTCACAAAACATCTTGCACACAATTACTATTATACAAATTCATGCAAAGTTAAGGCATTTCCAAATATATAACCATATCCTTATTAAATATTAGTTCATTTACAACAATGATCCTAGTTTCTAAATGAATTGATATGTATATTTTTAAGACATGTGATAACAAGTTTATCTTCATACCTAAAACCCTAAAGAAAGATTTTTTTTTTCATTATTTTCTCTCTAATAACAAATTCTCACATACTTATAAAGTATAATTAAAATAATGATTAATCATAGAGTTAATCTATAATTTAAAACATAATTTAAAAAAAAAAAAAAAAACAACACTAAAACAACTTTCATTTAATTAATATAATTGTTTTTTTCTCTCTCTCTTTTCTTTTCTGTTTTCTTCTGGTGGTGATGGTTGAGGGGCGGGGAGGTGTTTTAACTTTCTTTATAACTTCCAATAAGATTTATCTCTAAACCTTTGATATTTCCAACTATAATGAATTTATAGTTCAACTATATTGTACACTTAATATATCAGGAAAATAGATGTTCTTAAATGGAAAATTGTGTTTGAATGTGCATTAATATTTTGGAAATTATAGATGTTATTTTTTGTTATTATGATGCTAACAATTTGTAACTAGAATTTTTAGGGAAATGTCTTACTATTTACAAAGTCATCCATGCCTCTCGCCGCTATAAATAATATTATTTTGAGATAATACTATAAACAACACTTGAGATAATGCATACTAAGAGTCACCAGGTCTCAGTATTTATAATTTGTCGTAGATTAAAATATCTTCAAATAAATAAATATGCAGGACCAAGCCAATAAACATATAAATTTCAAAGCCTTATCTACCTGATGATTAAGTACCTTTATGTGATGATTCTAAATTATCGATTAAGATGATATATTTTCCTGGCCAATCAATAAAGCTATTTCTAATCAATCTTGATAAACCAATGAGAACAACCATAAATCACACATTTTGAAACTGCTAATTTTGAATATTACATTATATTACATGCAAACCTTATGAAACAAAAGGAAATAAAATCCTATGATTGGCTACCATTGATTTCATTAATCAAAAAGTAAGTGGAGACCATGCAATTTCTATAGGGGAGTTTAGCAACTTATACTTTGAGACAATTCCTTTTGCCCGTACACTTACAAAAATCATTTTCTATAGTTTTGTCATCATTTCCTTCTCAATTTTATTATTCATATCTTGGTCAACATTACATTTTCTTCAGATATTTGCCATAGGACATTTGCTTCTAATTTGGGTGGAACTCATGAATTCATAGAAAGAAGTGTCTGAAGCAATTTAGCTTCCTTAGCAAAATATTAGAGGACAACTCTTGGAATGCTTGAAAGGTAGATTAAGAAAAATAGATTTATGGGAGAGTCAATAAGAAAACACCTTAGCTATTGGGCTAAGTTTTCATATATATCAATTTTGACCACCGCTAACCATCGTCCACCTCGACACTCTATGATTCAATTTTTCAACAGGTCTCAAAACCTTGGCCAACTTAGGGGATTTTAACATAATTTGATGAATTCTCTCACTGAGTGTACTTCATAAGTTAGGCATCTGCCTATATCGTATGCCACTATAGGCATGATTTTGGAATATGAGTGCATCTGTCAGATTCGTTACAATGCAACTGCTACTTTTACAACCAACACAGCCATAGAAGTGGGCAGAGAGTACTCCATTTTTGTTAAGGGGAGTAGAAAATAGAGGTGATTGAGATATAATTCATATTCTATAGAAAGAGCGGATAAATATTCATCAAATACCATAGAATCAAAATGGCAGACGAAGAAGCCTGGCATTTCTCTTTAAACTTATGTTACCTTCAGAGGCTCCACAAATTTTTGAAGGCCCTCATCATTTACTACTAATATGGTGGTAGGACGAGATGGTTGAGAAGATAGACAGTTGTCCATAAAATTATCATCTAATGAAAAGTAGAGAGTGAAGGTAGTAGTCAAATCTCTTGATCCTATAGAATGAGATTTATAACAGTGAAATAAGGGTCCACACTACTAGTCAAATATAGTGGAAAAGCATTCACTTAACGTAAGTGATATCATCATGCCTGATAGAAAGATTAGCGTGCCCGCAAAGCATAGAGAGTCTTAGTCCCCACCATTGATAGACGTAAGTGAAATCATAATTGAGAGTAGGGAGTCCTACCTAGCACGTGAAGGTTGCATCGATTGAAAAGAAAGGAATGTCACATTCAAAAGGACCAGAATCTATGTTGTTTCTTTTGAAAAATGGAAGTATTCTGTACATATAATTTATGTGAAAATAAAGTTTCAATTAATCAATAAATATATAAATGTGGAGAATTTTGAAATTATTAGCTCCATTGCATCTAATTGTTTCTAGAACAAATAAAATTACAACTTACAATTGTTAGATATGTGACAACAAAATTATATATTGGACCTTTTTACGACATAGTTTTAGCTCACTTTTTGGTAGAGGGGGTGTGGGGGGTAACACTCCCCACTATTATCATAGGGGGTTCTAGGGGTAGCGACAAATATGTGGCTACCTATCATACTTGTCAAAAGGTGATTTGGTTAAAGGGCATATTGGGTAAGTTTAAAAAAGAGAAATACAAACTAAAGGTATTCTACGATAGTCAGAGTGAAATTTATTTGGCCAAGAATCCAACTTATCACACTATGACAAATCATATTATGATAAAGTACTATCGTGTTAGACAAGTGATTGATGAAGGAAAAGTAACACTTGAAAAGGTTCACACAGATGAATATAGTGTTGATATGTTCAAAAAACCAATTTTACTAGAGAAGCTAAAATAGTGTATGAATTCTCTTGCATTGAAGAAAAGGTGATGAATTGGTTGGTAGGATATCATGTGGAAATTATTGTTAAGGTGGAGATTGTTAGATATGTGACAATAAAGTTAAATAATTGATTCCTTTACAGCATGATTTTTTAGTACACTTCCTTACATGGGGTGTGTGGGTGACAGGGGTGGGGTTGAAGGGGGGCAGGGGCAAACACCCCTCCCCCCACTATTTTCATAGGGAGGTCTAAAGGACTGCAACAAAAAATCAAGGAGTCAAACACTTATTTATAGGAAGAAGAATTCCACTGAATTCTATTTTTAGGAAGGAAATTCCTAATGGTATATTTTCACTCTATTTTTAGGAGGAATCCAAATGTTTTTTTGCCAATTAGGTTTATTTATCTTTGTGGAGTTGGAATATAATAAGACAAGTTTCCATGTAATATAAGATGAGTTCACATGTAATCTAATATGAGGGGGTGTGGTTGGGGGGGGGGGGGATGACAACACCCCTCCCCCATATAGTATCGTAGGGAGGTCTAGGGGGCTAAGGAAAAAAATCAAAGAGTAAAACACTTATTTCTAGGAAGAAGAATTCCACTAAATTCTGTTCTTAAGAAGGAAACTCCAAATGGCAATTTTCCACTCTATTTTTAGGAGGAAGAATCCAAATGGTGCTTTGTCAATTAGGTGTATTTATCTTTGTGGAGTTTGAATATAATCTAAGATGAGTTTGAATGTAATCTAAGATGAGTTCGCATGTAATCTAAGATGAGTTTGCATGTAATTTTTTCATCTTGGAGTTGATACAGCTTGATATCTTACATTGTGGATGTTTCCTTAGCTTTGCTAAGGTTTTACCACATAATCTGATGTTTTGTCTCATGCATGTTTATTTTGTCTATTTGAATTATCTTTGTTATTGTAAGCTTATATTTTGTTAGTAATTATTTATTGCTATGAAGTGTCTATTTTCTTAAAAAAAATTATGATAATATTTTTCTTGACTAAAGATTAGTTATTTTTTATGATTTTAATTTCAAATTTTTAAGTTTTCTATCAGAGTTATGCCAAGATCTGGATAACATTAATGCAATGGATATGTGATCACATGAGATGAAGCTAGTGCACACCACAATGATGCTAAAACAATTTGAAATCATACAAGGAGATAAATTTCACAAGACAAATAGGAGGAAATCCAATATTTCATTAAAATAAATAGGCTCAAATGGAACATACAAATAGGAAATCACAAATGTAACTCCTTCTCAAGTGGTGGCCAAAGCACCCCATGAATAGAATGTAAATCCTCTAAAAAAGGTGGTTACAGGTGCCCAAAATAGAGGAGTAACTCCCATACCCAGAATAGCTGATTAAAGGAGCTACTTCTCTATGACACACTATGACAAGTCTATGACACACAATCTCCACATAAGCAAGCCTATCCCCCAAATGTGAAAAAAATCCATGTGCAAAAAATAATATTCCCAATTAAATAAATTAGGAAAAATAAATACCTACACTAACACCCCCCATAAGCACATCTTAGGTGGGAAATGTGGAAATAAATAATGGGTCCCAAAAACTAGGCTTGATCAGGTACCCATATACAAATCAATCTCTCATAAAGTAGAAAAAGGGAGAAAACTTGTAGGAAAAACAATCCCCTCGAAAAGAGAGACATAAAAGAAAGGAAGAGGCTAGAAGGCCCCCTTGAAGATGATGTTATTGTTGATGTAGAGTGCACCCCAAGAAGAGCTTGTAGATGAATGAACTTGCTCTTGATGTAGGGTTTGGTGAAGATATCTATAACTTACTCTGAAGATTGGCAAAATATCAAGTCGATGATCTGAACATGAATAAGCTCCTAAATAAAATTCATGTGAATCTCAATGTGTTTAGTTTGCTAGTGCTAAACTAGATTTTGGCATATCTGTATAGTACTCTGGTTGTCACAATAGATGATAGTGGGCTATTTGAAAGGAATTCCAAACTCAGATAGAATCCCTAGAACCCAAATAGCCTTAGTAGCTATGTTAATAGCTACCTTGTACTCTACCTTTGTGGATGATATAGCAATAACATTTTTCTTCTTGTTAGACCAACTAATAGGACTAGAACCCAAATAAAAAATGTAACTAGAAGTGGACTTACAAGTCTAAGAATTGCTAGCCTAGTCTAAATCTGTAAATCCAACCAAGTCAACCTCTATGCCAAATATGTAGTGAATCCTAAATCTATGAGAACCTTGTATGTAGTGCAAGATCATCTTAGTTGCTTTCTAATGCAACTCATAAGGTTCTTGCATGAATTTGGATATAAGTCCCATTGCATATGAAATATCAGGCCTGGTATGAGTTAGATAAATGAGGTTGCCAATAATCTGTCGATACCGAGTGACATCAACCAATGGTTTAGAATAGCTATCCTCATGCCTGAATCCTGATAGAAAGGGAGTCAGAGATGGCTTACACTTAGCCATGGGAAACTAAGTCAAAAGATCAAGATCATAATTGGGTTGTGAAAGGGATATCCCTGACTTAGACTATAAAATCTTGATGCCAAGGAAGCAGTGCAAAAGACATAAGTCTATCATGTCAAATCTATCTTGTAAAGATGTCTTCATCACTACAATATCTGATGAAGAACTCTCGATGATCAAAAGATCATCAACATAAAGTACCATTATCAATAGAGAATCACCCTACCATAAGAAGTAAACATTAGGGTTTGAGTGACACCTAGTGAAACCTATTATAAGGAGGAAGGAATCCATCTTGGTTTACCAAGCTCGAGGGGCATGTTTGAGGCCATAGATAGATTTCTTAAGTCTGTAAACTAAGGATGAATCCTGAACAAACCCAAGTGGTTACTCTATGTAGATCTCCTCCTTAAGGTCTTCATGGAGAAAGGCACTCTTCACATCCATCTGGTACACATCCCTACCATGTGATATGGCTATAGATAGTGGGATTTAGATCCAAGTCATCTTTACAATGGGTGTAAATGTATAAGAGTAGTCAATGCTAGTTACCTATGAAAAACCCTTAGTGACTAATCGCACCTTGTACTTGTCAACCGACCCATCTACTAAAAACTTGGTCTGATATATCCACCTACATTAAACTATCTTCATTCCCTTAAGAAGTAAATTCAAATCCCAAGTGTGATTTTTGATCAAGGAAGAAAATTCTTCTTGCATAACACTATCCCACTTAGGTATGCCTGAAACCTTTTGAAATGTCTATGGATCCAAAACTAAATAAAAGAAGGCATGTGGACAATTTTGATAATCTCCCCAAGTACGTCTGTCATTTGCTAGTTTGCCTACCCATGTGCCTACACTCTCAAGTATCTATCTGGATTAGAGTGCCCCAAAAGTGGGTGAGTCAAGTGGTGACTCCTCATCCTCTGAAGCATGACTAGAGTTGGATGTAGATGACTCTGCATCATTGTCCTCACTATCTAAACTAGAAGAAAAATATGATGACTTTGGTTCAAGAACCTGCTCTGGATGATCTGAATCAGAAGAATAAGAATCATATCCAAGTAGATATAATGAAGGAGAATAAGTGTCAAGTGTTGAGTCTATAAGACTCTCCTAAAAGTGAACACCTCTTTATGAACAACTCATGTGTGGTCAGATGAAGAAGGTGGTACCCCTTGATACCATCTGGGTATCCTACAAAGATGCAAGGTTGGGACTAATGGTCTATAGCTTTCCATTTCTTCTTTGGTATACATGCTATCGGTGGAGATATGAAAACCCTAAAGTGCTCAACATCAAGTTTCCTTTTATACCAAGATTTAAATGGAGTTATACCTTTCAAATCTTTGTGCGGAACCCTATTCTAGATATAAAAAGTATAATCAATGGCTTCAACCCAATACTGAGGTGCCAATGACTTAGAGTGAATCATACAGCTAGCCATCTCTTTCAAGAACCTATTCTTGCATTCTATAACTCCATTTTGTGAAGGACTATAAGTAACTGTGTACTGCAAATCAATCCCCTCTGTAGTGCAAAACTACTCAAATTTATTGTTGACATATTCTCCTTCATTGTCAATTCAAAGAATCTTTATAGATTTATTAGATTGTTTCTCAACAAGAGCTTTGAAGTCTTGAAAATCTTCAAACACTTTAAAATTTTGCTTAATAAAGTATACCCATGTGTATCACGATAAATCATCAATGAAAGTGAGAATGTACTTAGCCCTTGTAAAATATGGAGAGGGAAATGACCCATATACATCACTATATACTAATTCCAATGCTTGTGAAGCCCTCCAAGCTTTGTGTTTGTCAAATTTTACTTTGGGATACTTCCCAAGAGAGCAACCCTCACAAAGTCCCTTAGAAAATTGGACTTGAGACAAGACTATGACCATGTTATTTTTGCTAAGTTGTTCAAGGTAGTGGTAGTTGAGGTGGCCAAACTACTCATGCCATAATTTCCTAACTCCATTTGAGTGAGTCAGCAATGCAGTCAAAGAAGAATCAAGGGAAAATTATGAGAAGATGTACAACCTAGCTTGGTGATCTACCCTACCCACTACCACTATAGAATCATTATGCAACTCCCTGATGATAACTAAATCTGGTGAAAACTCAACCCTCATGCCTTGGCTAATATGAGTGATTTGATATATGAATAGGAGATTGGTTGAAAGAGAAAGAACACTTAAAACATTATTGAATGTTCTTCTCCCTATAAATGGTATGAAAGTGTCATCACCCAAGCTAATAGAAGACATGCTACAAGGCTTTAAGGAAGAAAAATCAACAAGTGAAGAGCCCATGTCATGAGAAGAACTCGAGTCAATAACCTATGAAGATGTGAAAGTTGTAACTACTACAAGAGCCTTGCCCTTTTCTTTCTTGTTACCTTTGCCCTTTGCCTTAGTATATTCTTAGGTTTATGAATTTTGCTTGATAGATTCAAGGACACCTATGTTGTGCTTCTCTAGGAGATGAGTTAGGTGATCTATTTGTTTCTTCATGAACTTGTGTTCATCATGCCCATTTTTATTACAATAGGCACACTTAACCTTCTCCTTCTTAGGTTTTGATTTGGAAGAGAAATTTTTAGTGTTCATCTTGGCAAATGTATTTTCTTTCTTCTTCTCTTGATCCTTATTCTTTTTTTTCTTATCCTTAGTTGAAGTCTTTTCTTTATCATTTACAATAATCAAGGATTGAGGTTTACTAGACTTCAATTTGCCCATCTAAATCAATGTGTCTTGATCCTTGGTCAAGTCGGTAATAAAGGTGTCTAAAGAGGGCATTTTCCATGTAGTGTCAAAAGCACTTTTAGTGGCATGGAAGGTGGAGACAAAGACTGAATAGCTAGGACCTAGTTTGGAGAGAATAGAAAGAATAAGTTGGTCATCTTTCTTCTCTATCCCACATTATTTCAATTACAATCTCAAGGCCTTAAACTTAGTGAATAAGTCTTGAAGGGTAACAAAGTTACTAGGACTTAGACTAATTAATTCATTCTCGAGCTCATGACCTCTCATCTCATCAAGCTTCCCAAACAATGTTTCTAAGGTGACCCATACATCATTGGGAGTTTTAGTAGTTTATAGGTGAAAAAGGAAACTAGGAGACATGAAAAAACTCATAAACCTATAGGATTCATCACTACAATTATGCCACTTAACTTTTTCAGCTTATATACTAGGTTCAACTTCAGTACCCATTGTTATCCTATATAGTCCCTTACTTCATAGAATTATGGTCATTTTGATCTTTCATTCATGATAATTGAAGGGAATTAGTGGGTTTAATGAAATTGAGCCCATTTTAGTGCCAAAATTAAGTGAAGTGGAGTTTTTGTAGGTTGTATTTGTTTTAGAAATAAAGTGCAAGAATAGAATATAAATTAAAATAAGCTAGGTACACCCCCCAGAAATGTGAAATGTTGAACACCCCCCCCGCCCCCCCCGACCCACAAAATGTTGTAAGTGCATGCTCAAAATATGTCTAACTCAGTTGATAATGCATCTAGAGCAATCAGTGTAAGTCAAGAAGACAAGTTTATGTAAATAGGACATCGAGCTCAACCAAAAATGTGTCCAAGGTGAGACCTAAAAAATGGCACTTTATCAAGTAGTAATTTTTTTGAAAAAAAAGAACCCAATGTGTGGGAAATACAAAAACAAGTAACTTTGCAAAAAATGGCACTCAATTTTGAGTTACCATTTGCAATATTTTAAAGTTTTAATATCTCATAGAATACGCCTATTGATTAAAAAAATGCACTTTGAACTTTAAAAAATCACTTAGTCAAGGGGAACCTATCCTTCCACCCACTTGTTGGAATCAACATGAAATGAAAAATATAGAATTTGTGAGGGGGAATTGGCCCCCTACCAACCCGAGCCTCACCCTTCATCTTCGTAGTTTGAAGATACAAGTTTTTAAAACCTCTAAATTGCTCTTTTAAATGCTAATTTTCCAATTTGACTTTAATTAAAAAAATCAAATGATTGATTTATGAATATAGGATCAAAATAATGGTGAGGAAATTAGACAAAAGCAGATTTTACCAATTGCTTAGCAGAGGGTGGTCCCACCAAATGGGGCATTGAAAATAATGGGGCACTTAAACCAAAACAAATGTCTAATATTTGGTGTTTGCTACTGCTGTGCATTAGATGTCTAGTAGGAATGCCAATGAGAGGATCCTCTCTCTCACACCCTACTTCCACGTAGCCTTCCACACACTTCTTCCTTGCAGATTTGCAATACCACAACTTGGAAAATGACGCCAAGCTCTCCACAAGGATGTCTCAGCTAGACAAATGAAGTTTTCTTCCCCTTTCTCTCTCTTACTAGCCAATGTAATAGCTCTCACGAAGATGATCTTCAATGTAACAATCACTATTGTATTCCAACACAGGCCTGAGATAAGACAAGAAACATTCTAATGCCAAATAAGGATAATAACATCAAAGGAAAAATTCCTCAGGAAGATCTTATACATGGTAGTTAATGGATTGTCTCCTCCAATGCCTTCTCTAAATAGATCTGGTCTTTTTCTCCATGCATCATCTTCTGACAATAAAGATCTAATACACCATGAAGGTAGTCCACAGGAAAGATAAATGCAACACAAGAAATGATATTGAAAGGATTTTTTCAGATTAGATTTGAAAAGAAAATTAAAAACATAAAGATAACTCCTCACATTTTCAAAATAAACTAACAACATAACCAGACACATGATTACCAGGGCTGCTCTGATACTATATCAAAGATGCCAAGATCTGGATAACATGAATGCAATGGAGACATGATCACATGAGATGAAGCTAGTGCACACCACAAAAATGCTAAAGCAATTTTAAATCATACAAGGAGATAAATTGTACAAGATAAATAAGAGAAAACCCAATATTTGATTAAATGAAATAGGCTCAAATAGAGCATACAAATAGGAGAGCACAAATGTAACTCCTCCTCAAGTGGTGGTCAAAGCACCCCATGAATAGAATGTAACTCCTCCATGAAAGGTGGTGACAGGTGCCCAAAATAGAGGAGTAACTCCCATAATCGGAATAGCCAGTCAATGGAGTTACTTCTCTATGACACACTATGACACACAATCTGCACATAAGCAAGCATATCCTTCAAATGTAGGAAAACTCCATGTGCACAAAATAATATTCCTAATTAAATAAATTGAGAAAAATAAATACCTACACTAACATTTTTTATTTATTTATTATATTTTATTTTCAAGATCTATATAAACGATCCAAATGTTATTATAAAAGAATATTTTATCATTAAATGCTTTTCATTTTTACTATTTAGCATTATATATTATACTTTTATCTTTTTAAAATAATTTTACATATATTTATCTCTATGTCTTAAACATAAATTTCTATAAATTTGATGAGGACAAGAAAATAGTATCTAAAATACACTATCATAAATATCTATACAATAATAAATTACAACTTATGCAATAAAATTGAATAAGAGGGAATAACAATTATTGTTTTGATTTTACAACATTGCTATAACCTATAGGAAATAATACTCTTTACAATAATGAACACATACCCTTATTTCAATAGCAACACAACAAGATACTAAGGGTGAAGAGTTTTGTTTGATTTGTATTTGACCAACCTTGTTGTAACCTCAAATCGCATAAGTTAATTAACCATATAAAATCACAAAGTTTAGTTTGTTTAATGATGGTTAGATGTTGAAATAGGATAAGCATCACACCAATTAGTTATTTGTTCTTGATGCATATGCCTAAAATATACCCTTTTATATGAAACTAAGAATAACTCTTAGGGTTTGGTAAAACTCAAGATTGACCTTAAATTTGATAAATTTATGTCTTTATATGTTATTTCCCTATATTATGATCAAATGTTTCCAGAAAAATGTTAAGATAAGAGTAGACTCTCCATTAATATTTTTCTTGGATTTAACAATCCCTTCATGACTTTCAATTTAATTTGTGTATGCTTTTAATACAATGTCCATTATTAGGTTTAATGTCAAATCTGCCATTCCATGACTTCTCTTCTATGAAATTACTATCATAATGCAATCAAAGCCATTTACTTGTATAACCAAATTAACCTCTAGATATCACCCATTAATTACATCATTCTTGTTTCATAAACTATTACTATTTCCAATTTCATGTACACCTAGTTAAATGTTGTTATATGCACATGATAAGTGTTCATGAGAAACACAATAAAATTCAAACAAACCTCAAATTACTTCATATAACACATGAAAGGTACCTACGACTAGAGAAGGAAAGAGGATTGAGGAAACATTACCTTCACCTACCAAGATGGAAGTTCTTCCTTCATTTTGTTAATTTGTTCCTTGATTTGTAGATGCATGTATGTGCTAAAAAAACAATGCACAAGGATTCAAGTAACATGCCCACTTGTTTGATTCTTGATTTCCTTTATGTGTGATAGATGATGAGATGGTTTATGTTTCAAATTGACAAAAAATATTTAGGCCTTGAAGACTTGTTCGAATGGGAGGAGGAGCCCTCCATTTATAGATTTTTAAAAATGGTTTGGACAGCTGAGATTGATTGAAGATAAAGGGTGGAGAATAATTCAAAGTATATGGTTTGAGAAGGCATGGATTCTCATTGGTGATGTATGGGAATGGTAATATTTTTACCTCCATCCCTTGGATTTGATGAGATTGCATGGTGATTTTGGTGGATTTGGTGATGTCATAATGGGGGGTTGATGCAAGGATATTAGATTCTATTTATTTATGAAGGTATAGATATTTGGATGTGCATGGAATTTTATATTATGGATGGGTTAGCTAATTAACATAGGTTAATTAACTAACATGATGAGGGGTTAATTAACTAACATTATATTACTAATGCATTGAATGAGAGCTAAAATAGAGTTTGGATGCAAAAGTCATGGTTTGAGGTAGATTGGACCATGTTTTGACATTTTATGCTTATCAGGGTGTCAGATTATAACCCTTCTGCTTACAGGAGTTTTGGATTCCAACGCATTTAATTGAAGGAGTGTTAGACTTTAATCCATCTGCTTATAGTAGTATTGATTCTATCTCTTTGATTTCAAAGGTGTTAGATTTTGATAACCAAAAGAATTAAGAAACATTTACTTTTTCCTTGATTATTCTAGAACTTATTGAGTAAATTTCAGAGGTAAGGCATTTCATGTTTGAGCAAGGAAAACTATGTTCACCTTAATTTTTTTATAGATACTAGTTTTGGTGGGATCCTTAACCTGTTCACTTTTGACTAGAGCTCTAACCAATCTAGGACATAATTGGGGGCCCAAATCCCCATGTGATCATCTATCACAAGTACCAAAATTACCAATAATGGCCAAAACTAGTTCAACAATACCAATGGATGGCCATAACCGATATGAGAATGCCAGTAATGGGTGCAACTGATCCAAGAATACCAATGATCGGCCACAATTGGCCTCTGATATCAAACTGAGATTTAAACTTGAGTGGTGATTAAAACAACCAAATCAATTTACTAGCTCACCCACATCTCATCAGCATTATGTTCACCTTATTACTACCCTTTATTCTACACCCTTTTTATACTTGTAATCTAGAGGAGTATTTAAGAAACTATTCAAGTCTCGAATTGAAGCACAATTATGAAGAACTTTTCCTTGCATCATTTATGAGTCATTCATCACTTTGACCTTACTTCCAATGAATTCATTTTAAAATTCATCACAATAACGTGACCTAGTATTATAATTCAACCCTCTTGTAGTCCTATCGACCAACCTTCATAGCTTGATTTTGTATAGAATAATATTAGATCTAAGAACAGATAATAGGATCATTGCAAGCCTTATTTTCTATCTTGTGTGATTTATCTAATATTAGGTCCATTTAATGTGTAGGAGGAACTTGTGATTTATTAATTATATATCATTTGTGGATTCTCATTTATACATCTTGTTGACGTGGGAGATTGCACTCGGGGCAAGGAGGCCTAGCTCCTGCCTTCTCCTTGCAACATGGAAACTCTCCTCTCGCCTGTGGGACCGGTGAAGCTGGAGGAGAGAGTCTCTAGATAAGGGCTAGCTCCCTTTGATGCATCGTGTTGTTTCCAAAAAAATTAGAACACATATATATAGATATAAAAAGGGGGGGAATGAAAAGGGAGAAAGAATGCAGGAAAAAACAAGCCTACTCTAAAAGAGGTGATGCACCAAAAAAACAAGGGTCGACCTTCACACATCCACTCTCAGAACTAGACAAATATAGACATACACTACACATTTGGCAGAAGGACCAGGCTATTGGAAATTGGCAGGGAGGCCTTAATGGAAGATACAAAAAAGAAAGGGATCACCAAAGGTGCTGTGAGACGCACACTTATGTAGCAACTTCCTCTGTTTTGCACTTCTCAAATACTACTCTTCTCCTTTCAGCTGCAGAGATGGCACCTTGTAGATGATAGGTTTGCTGGTGTTGAACCTATGAGAGCATCAAGAAATAATGACTTGACACAGACAAACATTCAAGGCATACTCTGAAACATCTATCCAAATGGAGGTAAAAATTGCATTTTATTTGATTTAGGCAGAAATTTTAGCAGGGCTGCGCCTGGCTAAAACCATGAAAAGATGATTACAAAAATGACAAGTATCAAATATATATGGAAAGTCCAAGAGGCTCATTTGGCGCTCTTTTGTTACAAGTGGCCTGTTGCGCCTATTCATGAAAAGAAACAAGCCACTTAGAATATTAATGATCCGTGTGCTTTGTTTTGCTTGAAGTCCACATTTTTAATGCCAAAAAGCGATTTGTCCACCCATTAAATGTAAAATGAAGAAACCGGTTACATTCTTTAGCTGTTGCATCTTCTCATGATCAATTCCTTGTCACTATTTCACCTGCTAGAGTCACTTCTTAAGTTGGCACCACTTGGACTAATTGCTTACTCATTCTTTGCTTGTCGCTTTGGTTTTCCTCCATTTTGTCTTATTTGGCTTATTCAGCCCCTGGGGCAAACACCTTGGCGGGTCGCTATATTTCCAGCTCTTTTCCATGGTTTGCGCTTCTTTGTTTTGAACACAAATAGTTATTTCCTTTGGTCAAACATGACGTCCTCAAGGACGTCATTGGGCCTGCTGGCTTTTCTGTGACTGCTACACCTTAGCACCTAGTCGGGCACTTTTCCTTTGAAGTGCGGCCTCCTTGAATCAAGCCGTTGAACTCTTTAAACCAGAAGCTGCCGAAACACTTGAACCAGGCCATGAACAAAACATATTGAACTTGCTGACCCCAAAAATGACTGACATTAAGATAGCAGGGGATAAGTTGATTGAGATTTTGCCTGTGGGCAAAATTGGTCAACACATCCAAGGTTGGAAAACCTTTACATAGATTTAACTAGCATCAAACATCCTATTGTGACTATTTGGATAAACTATCATCTATAACCATATCTTCAAACAATGGACTTAGTTCCAAGGAGTGGCCTATGAATTCAAAAAAATGGATATTCACAATTTTTTTATAATGTAATGTAGACATTCAATTCCTAACACTATTTGTGTTGAAATTGTCAATCTTACTCGAATTGCACTCAAATGCACATTTTAGGTCAAAATCCATAAAATGCCCTAAATGGTTCAAACTTGTCACTTACAAGTGCTAGTTTAGATCAAAGTATCCTTAAATAGGGAAACACATTTTATGGGCCAGTTAACTTTGATCAGATCATTTTGAGTCAAAATGACAATTTCACCATTTAGTGCTCTGGATCACTCTTTTCTTTTAATTCATTGGTTCATGTCATGTACCTTTGTTATTTGGTGTTGGCAACATCCTAAATGGGAATATAGCTCCAACTCATCTAGCATCACCTTCCAGTTCCTCTCCAGTCAAATTATGATCTAGTAATATGACTTTTTGACCATTTTGATTAATTGAGAACTGATTTTCAAATAATTACACAAATGTTGATTAACCTTGTTTAAGGCTAATTAATCCAAATCAAAACCTTAAGTGTATTTTCGATGAGAGTTGTTGAATATTTATTTTTGTAAATTGATTTCTATTATCTACATCACCTAGTGACATCATCTATGGAGTGGCATCCATCAAGCCATAAGTGCATAAAATATCAGGATTATGGGTCACCCATACCTAGTTAATACCTCCCATTTATTTTTAATGCTTATTTATCTTGAAGATATTTTTGAGTTTAATTCCAAATATTAGGATTATCCATGTCCACACATCTCAACCTTGAGATGGACGATCATGGTTGATCCTGACTAATCTCAAATATCTATAAATAGAGAGGCCATAGACATGAATTTTAAGCTTGAATATTGCAAAGTTATAATGTTAAATTATTTCCAAAATCCTTTGCATCTGATCATTGATTTTGTTTGCAAGCTTCATTGATAGGCTAGTTTAGTGATTTGGAATAATGAGCCTAGGTTTTATGGAGTGTTCTTGAGATATTGGAGGAGTTTTCCACCTTTATTGACAAAGACAAGGATGCTTGATCAAGGGAGAACATGATTTTGAGCCACATGGTTATGGTGAATCCTTTTTAGAAGGTAATATGATGTTGTTTTCTTTCATTTTGTTTCTTACTATTTTTTATAATTACCATAGGAATATATAGGTTTAGCTAGTTAGTTCTTTATGCATTTTTCATGTTTTATGGACTAATGTTTGACTAACTTGCTTTGTAATCCTCTTTACATCTTGGCATGCTTGGTGGGACAAGACACATCCCACACATGAAGAATATAATTATGCAACTTTAAAATCTTCATTTGGATCATTAAAAATCTTGTAATTTGATTTTCTAACTTTATTTTGTCATTTTTGTTTGCCATGGCTTTACATAGTAACTGACATCGATTAGTAAGATTATCATTGGTTAGATAGCTTAACCAACATTGGTTAGTAAAACTAACATCAGTTGGATACTTGTCATCGATCACATTGGTATAACCGATGTCGGTTAGATAACCATCATCAGTTATAAAATGTAACTGTTGTCGGTTATATGATTGACATCGGTCACTATGTTTTTCTTAAAACATAGACTCGAGAGCTCTTTTTCTAAAGTTCATTGTTTCATACCCAAAATAGCTTCAAAGCTAAAGGACATGCTAACATTTTTGTTGCAGAACCAAGCTTGACATTTGCTAAAAACATTTTAAATCACCTTTTTCATGCTTAAAAATCAATTAGGAACCTGTTTTGGTGTTTAACAAAAAAATTATATTTTTATGGTGAATGTTTTCAAATTTTGCAACTAAGAGCAAGGGGTCGAATGAACATAACCTCATTTTTATTTGGGCTTAAAAATTAACTCACCTTTCCAAGTTTTGTACTTAATTGTTTAAGTTAAATCTTTGTTTGGAAAAAAGTGGAATTTTACGTGTATGTTCTTCCATTTGTCCCCTTTAGGGAACCCTTGCAGTCAAAATCACCATTCCTATTACAAGCAGCCTAGTCTAAGGCTTAGAAAAAAAAGTCATTTAAAGCAGTTTTTAAAAAATTGTCAAAGTTTGGGTGACCTTGAAAATGACCCTAAAGTCTTTCTACTTTCATGCTTTCTTTATTTTTATGTAAACTTGGATTATGAGGGGGACTTCACTACCTCCCATGATTTATTTAGGAAAGCTTTGACCTAGGGTTTCACCTCCCGACATTGACTTCATTTAAATCTAAATTAGAGTTGCACATGGGATGTATCTGTATGTAGACATTGCACTACACTGAGTGAACAGTAGGATGTAGTGGTTGTAAAAAGGACTAGACCTTTTATAACTAGCCAATGTCACAATCACCTAATTTTTGTGCTTGTCTTTTGTGTCATTTGATGTGAAAGTCATTGTGCAATTGATTCCCCTAGAATGATAAAAAACTTACTAGTTTAGTAGATCCCACTTTGCCATACCTTGTTAGTTTAGACTTAAGAAGTTTATTTTTTTATCATTAGCTTACTTGGTATTGATTTGTGTCTAAAAATACTTGTTAACTTATTGAACCTAACCAAAATACATTGTCCTCAATTTTCTTGAGCAAGAGAGATGTTACGCTATCCAATTGGAAAATTCATCTTTTCCTTGTTCAAATTGTTATCAAAAACTTTGTATCATGTCATCCACTTTGGCATGGTCATGTTGCCCAATTGATTCTAGATATTTCACCCAATTTGTTTAAATCCTTAATTTATAATCCACATTCAAAATTGAACCTTTTTGAGTTTTAAGGGTTGGTGTGTCAGAGTAGGTTTGCCATTTGCACACTAAGCTTGTTCTAACTTGGGTTCAATTTTCCATTTGGATTGAAGGTCATTTATTAAGACTCAAAATCAAATTATCATCTTGGTGGACTCACGTCATCTTGCATATCACTCACACTTCAAGTCCTAAAACATATTTTATCCTACTAAAATCATGTGGCAATGTTGTGCTACCTATTTGGTCCTAGCTTTATACTTAGTGATTCGCGTATGTTTTTACATCTTGAGTTGCTTAGTCTATTTTATCTTCTTCATAATTCAGAGAGTTTTCCTCTAAACTTTTATGGTCAACTTGTCAAATTTGATGCTAGCTATTATAGTATAGGTGTATCACAAACATCTGGGTTTTGGTGTACTAGTTTTCACCTTGGGTCTTTGAGTTACCTTACCAAAGGTTGGGTAAACTCATTAACTAAATCTTCTAAATTGTGCATGGTTTCAAACCACCCTCCCTTATAGTCTCATTTGGTACCTTGGTTATTTGTTTAAAAGAGAGACAAAGCATACTTTGTTTGGTTACCAAACATTATTCCAAAGTTACTCAATCATGCATAATAGATCTTTTTAGACATGACTCAAAGGTTCACTCATAGTGGGGCCTCTTATGGCCTTAGTTATGATGATTTTTTTAATGATAGTCAAGATAACCCCATTTTTTTTGATGATATTCCCATAACAGTAGGATCAAAAGATGATTACAATGAATATCAACCCTAAGAAGATCAAGATAAAACCCTTCTTAGATTAATAGAATCAGGTGATAGACTACCTGCTAACTTTCCTACAGAACAATTTCATACCTTAGTTAGAGAAGGAGAACAATGATGGCAAGAGCAAGATTTTGCATGAATAGACATAACTTCTTCCTCTAACAAAGGAAAAGAAATACAAATAGAGTCAAAACCCATAAATCTGGATCTTCTAGCTAAGATCAAGATGATAAGTCAATGATATGCAGATCAATTTGTCATAGACTTAACTGACTCTCTAGTTTCCACTTCAATTCACAATGATTCTTTGAAAGAACAAGGAAATATGGTTAAAAATATGCAACAAATATTATATGAGGACATTACCATAGTGGATCAAGGTAATCTAAATGAATAGTTAAAGTCACAAGAGATCTTACAACATGTTCCATTCGATACGGAACATACATTCTTCAATCATCAAGAACCTATTGTTACCTTACAAACTCAAAAACTCAAACATTCAGTTCGAATTGAGGAAATCCCTCAATATAATTTGGCTAGTTCTTTTCAACCAACCCAAAAATTGGTAAATAAACATAGAAAATTTTAAAATCAACAAAGTACAAAACAACCAAATTCAAGGAATGTTTTACAATCCAAGAATCAACGGCCTATATTCTCAACTCAAGGATCAAATCAGAACCAAGTCATGGATCAAAAGGTATACAGTCCCTATAGATCCACACAAAACTAGGGGCACATTCCATCCCAATAATAAAGAAACCAGGTGCATATTCCACCCCAACAATAAAGAACCAGGGGCACATTCCACCCCAAAAACATCTTTTTCAATCCACAAATGCACCAAACATGCAATAATGGAATTCTATCAAGGAAATTATTCAAGGATTGGAGATGAATAATAGAGTCAAAAAGTACACATTTGATGAGATATGCCCATATCCATTTGATTTATCTATTCTCCAAAACCCCTTTCCACCTCATTTTGAGGCACTAAAATTTGACAAGTATAAAGGGAAAGGAGATCCATACGAGCACATATAGGGATTATTCATCTCATGTTAAGAGGTTGCTTATAGTAGTGAGTACTTACTATGACTATTTCCATGAAGTTTAATAGGACAAGCTCTTGATTGGATACTTAAACTACCCAAGGGATCAGTTGCAGATTGGAATGACTTATCAAAAAAGTTCATTAACCATTTCTCATATAATATAGAACATGAATTAACTATTGTTGACTTATGCAAAGATAAGCAACGTGATGGTGAAAGTTTCACCGCATATCTATAAAGGTGGAGAGCATTGGTAGGCCATTTTAAACATAATTTGATAGACAAATAGTTGGTTGATATCTTTTCACAAAATTTGCATCTTGAAGTTGCACATAATCTGCAGTTAGCTTATGCTAACTCATTTGAAGAAATTATTGACAAAGGAGTACAGATTGAGAAGTATCTTATTACTAAGGGCCTTGTTAAGATTTTTGTACAAGGTCAAGCATCTAATCAAAATAAATAATCAGTTCAAATAGTTATGCAGGATAAGCTTAAATGCTTTAGCAAAAATAAGAACACAGTTTGAAATGGGGTGACTGAAATAAGACATGTACAAATGGTACAAGCTATGCCTCCTCTAAATGTATAATTAACTCCCCCAAATCCACTAACTACTTTGCAGAGACAACCTCCATGAAGGACATTTCATAACAATTTTAGAGTCTTTAGCAAGTTAGGAGAATTAGTTGAAACAGTGTTAAAAAATCTTATTGTAGCTAATTTAATTATATGGACAGTATCAAGGCCGTTTACTCAAGATCAACCAAAACTAGATTGGTACAAAGAGAATGAATAGTGTAACTTTCATCATGTTGTTGGTCATGGTACATATCATTACATTCAATTATGACATATTATTGAGGACTTTATTGAAAGTGGTGAACTAGAAATTAAGTTGGCCCCTAATTAGGACACAAATCAAGATATAGGAATCTACAAAGACCCCTTTCCTCGACATGTTCCACCACCACTAAGAAACAATCAAAATGGTCATAATCAAGGGCAAAGGTAGAATTAGAACCAACAACAAGGTTAGAATCATAATGAGCATAATCAAGATCATAATGCCCATACTAATAATGTGGCTTATAACAACGTATCTTATGATGATAATAATACTATGGGATGCATTTATACAACCCACATTACCACTGTTACTGTAAAACCATGTGACTAATCTCATGTTCCTTGCAACATGGGACCCATCATTATAGGGTCAACACCCTCTCCCCCTATTAATACTATATTAGGTTCACATCATCATGTTGATACTCTATTTACATGGGTTACTAATCATAAACAACATCACCTTTCTTCTAATTACAAAGGCTCCTCATTGACCCAAGATTTTAGCAATAAATTTAGTCACTCGCGAGTCACCATCCAAGGCCCTTTGCCTTCCTCTTATAATCATAATAACTCCTTGCTACCTATAGGTTTTACAGTCATAACTAGACACCCATGAGTTAACATTTAGGGCCCTTCACCCACTTCTTCCATAAAACCTAATGAGAACATTATGCCAATGGTTTTAAAGATAAATACTATCCCAACAAAGACTACAATAGTTCAATACATAATTCAAAGGCCTTATAGTCTGATGGATCAATTAGATAAAACCCCTGCACAAATTTCCATATTAGAACTCTTGTAGACATCTAATGTCCATAGAAGCATCTTCAACAAAATTTTATAAGAGTCTATTGTGCCTAACGATATAAACCTTGATCAGTTATAGAACCTAGTTAGACACTTGTCTTCATTTCAAAAAATCACATTTGATCAAAAAGACATGTCCACCCTCGGCCCAAACCACAATAACCCACTATACATTGAGATAATCATCACAAATCACAAGATCAAGTGGGTTATTATAGATAATGGTTCAAGGTTGAACATCATATCTCTTAAATTGGTAAAATGATTGGGATACATAGATAAAGACATTTAGCCAGAAACTATTACAATCAAGGCTTATGACAATGTTGAGAGAGAGTCATCTAGTACAGTTTGGTTGCTAGTCATGGTTGGGTCTATTTCTCATCACACATCATTCTATATTGTGGATATTGAGCTTCCTTACAACATACTTCTTGGTCATCCTTAGATCTAAAAAGTATAGGTAGTTCCATCCACTCTTCACCAATGCCTTAAGTTTCCCCATGATGGGTTTGAGGTTACTATTCTCACTGATCGGTAGCCATATCAATATTGCAAACATCTTGAAGCAGAGTTTTGTAATTGTAAATATTTCCCACATTCTAAATTCATTAAAAAGAAGAACAAATCCATCATTTCTCATCCATCTCCATCTAATTATATGAACCCTAGTGATCTAGCATTTACTTTGCTCGATCCATTTCTTGTAGCTCTGGCTAAGTAGGTTATTATTAAAGACATAGGCAATTCAATGTACCATCAAAATCATGTCCTCCATATTTAAAAATTATAAAAATCTCCAAAAATATTGGGTAAACCTAAAAATTCCCAAACTCCTAACAAACCCAATCAGTTTGGGCAACCAAAGAAGAAATAACCAAAACCTCATGTGGTTTTTGTACCTGCAATTGCACCAAAGAAAGATTGATAGGCTTTTACTGAGGGAGATTGGTTATGTTCTAAAGGCCTTTCTAATTATTTTCAAAATCTAAAGTATCATATCCCTAACAAGATAATGGATCATCTTGACTATATAGGGAAAGGCCTTGGCCCATATGTGTAAGGAATTTTAGAACCCTTAACCACTAGAGTTATCAATTAGAATCATGGTCTCAGATTTAAACCACCAGAGGATGACCTCATGACATTTCATAGTGAATCTTCTGAAGTGACTAGTAATGAGACTCCTAATAGTGATATAACATCCCATTATAGCCTTTTTGATGAGCTTGTTGACTTAAATTTATTTGATTTAAATCCCATATTAACCATAACACCTATTGAAGCTTCCCATCCTGAAGTGAAAAAACTATCCTAGTGGTGCTTGCCTTCCTAAAGCAGGACATTATATCTTTACCATTGGTACTTTCCATCCTAAAGCGAACCCTCACTATAACCTATGCATTCGCCATCCTGAACTCATAGATTGGGATCAGAAAAATTTGGTCATATGCCTTGATGAGTTCTAAAATGAAGAATCGATTGCAAAATACATGGGCCTACGAGATGCATTCCCTATTGGTGATCATAAGCAAGGTTTTGATTTTTCATTAGATCCTTCTACCTACTTTGGAGGGTAGTCAAACTTTATTGGTCATAATAAAGAACAAACATTGAGATCTTCATGTGAAAACCTCTTTAAGGCACTTGTCCATCAGGGAAAAAGTAAATAAAAAGACAAGCCTTTGAGTGAAAACCTGTTTCAGGCACTCTTAGGTGGGAAAGTTTGCTCATCCCCTCAGGACGTAGAAAGTCCATCTAGCCCAAGTTCCATAGCTTGTACAATTATCTCTACAAAACAACATCAAATATTTGAGCATCTTACTCTTGAGTTTCTAGAGGTTTTTACTAATTGGCCTTTATTTAAGAACACAGATTTTGATTCTTCATATTATCCAAATCTTTGGGAGGAACAACAAGAAGATATAATAGAGGAAAATGATCATGACCATACATTACCTATAATTTTGGAAGATGGATCCACACTCCTTAGGAAGAGCACAATATAAGTGAATTTGAGAACCTATGAGGATCCCAATATTGTTTATCTTCGAGCTTCCCTTATTGAAACAGAACATGAACCTATTATATCCATTTTTAAGGATCATATAGACAACTTTGCATGGGCATACTCTAACATGCCAAGCTTGGACCTAGATTTAGTTGTGCATCATCTTGTTGTTCACCCTAGTGTTAAACCAATCAAGAAAAAATTAAGAAATATGCATCCATGCATCACCATTTTGGTTAAGGTTGAGTTGGAAAAGTTGTTAGGAGCCAATTTTATCAGACCACTAGACTACTCTGAATGGGTTTCTAACATAATACCAGTGAGTAAAAAGACCCTAGGCATATGTATTTATACTAATTTTTTTTATATCAACAAAGCATGCCCAAAATATGATTTTACTCTACCCAACATCGACATGATCATTGACTCAACTACTGTGTACGATATATTATCCTTAATGGATGGATTTTCTAGTTACAATCAGATCAAGAGAGCCCCTAAAAATCAACATAAGACCACATTCACCACTCTATGGGGGACATTATATTACCAAGTCATGTCATTTGGTTTGAAGAGTGTTGGAGCCACGTATCAATGTGAAATGACTATCATTTTCCATGAAATGATGCATGGCATTATCGAGGACTATGTTGATGATATACTAGAAAAATCAAGAACAAGAGCTGGACATCTTAATAATCTACAAAGAATATTTGAGAGGATTCATTAATATAAAGTCCACTTGAATCTTAAAAAATGTGTCTTTGGAGTCACATCAGGAAAATTACTAGGGTTCATTGTATCATAATGATGGATCAAAGTTGACCCTAAAAATGTGAGTGATATTATGGAAATGCCTCTACCAAACAATCTTAAATAGTTTTGAGGTCTACAAGGAAAAATCTAGTCTATACGTAGGTTCATTTCTCAATTGGCAGATAAGTGCCACCCATTTACCCATATCTTAAATAAAGGGGTAAAATTTTAGTGGGATGAAAATTTTCATATAGCATTTGCAAAGTTTAAAACATACCTGGCCAATCCACCAGTCTTACGACCTCCAACATAAGGAAAGCCACTACTTCTTTATATATCGGCCATGGAATATGAACTGGGGGCACTTTTGGCTTAGCATGATGATCATTGTAAGGAACATGATATTTAAGCCACACATTAGTAGCCTATGAACATAATTATATGCCTATTGAGAAGGCATGTTTAGCTATAGTGATCGCCACTCAAAAATTATGACATTATATGCTAAATAAAAAAACTATCCTCTCATGTTCCTCTTATCTAAAGTAGCTCCTCAAGGGTGCATGGCTAAATGGGTTATGATTCTTAGTGAGTTTGATATTTAGTTCTAGAATCAAAAAGTAATCAAAGGACAAGTTCTTGCTGACCAACTTACAAAAGCTCCTATTACGGCCACTCAACCTCTCAATTTTGACCTTCTAGATGATTCTATTATGATGATAGAACAAGCATCACAAGAACCTAAATAGTGGATGCTCTATTTTGATGGATCCTTCATGTCTTAAGTGTCTAGAGCTAGCATATTGTTGATCATGCCATAGGGGGATCTGATCCCCAAAGCATTCCATATACAATTTCATTGTACAAAAAATATGGCCAAATATGAGGCATTGGTTGCAAGGCTCCATCTTGCTATACAGTGGGATATTCAAAGCTTAAAGGTATATGGAGATTCATAGATAATCATAAATCATACAATTGATTAATATCAAATAAGGGATGATAAGATTGTTCCTTACAAGAAAATTGTCGATAACCTCAAAACATATTTTAAATCTCTATAGTTTGAGAAAGTTTTGTGAGTCGACAAACAATATGTCAATGCCATGGAAACAATTGGTTCCATGATTCAAATACATGATATTTATAAAGAGTATTAGTTCCTAATTTAAAATCTTCTTCAGTCGACACATATTCTATCAAATTTAGAGAGGATATGCACTGTTGCTAATCCTAATCTCTCACTTGAGCTATCATGGTACCAAGATTTTTATAACTATTTCCATAGTCATGTACTTCCCACCAACCTCTCCAACAACCAATAAAAACTATTCCTTCATCGATTAACATGTTATATCCTCCTTGGAAACATGCTTTATCATAAAGGTGATGATGGAATGCTTCTTCATTGTTTATCTTTGGGAGAATCCAAGCTAGCACTAAGGAGGTTCATGAAGGAATGTGTGGGGCCCATACCAATGGTGTTGTCCTTGCAAAGAAACTCCTCTTTATAGGCTATTATTGGCCCAAAATGGAGGCAGATGCTTGTAATTATGTAAAGAAGTGTGTTCCTTATCAACAGCATGGTAACTTGATCTATGCACCTTCCTTACCATTGCAGCCAATTACAACACCATGGCCATTCTCAACATGGGGTCTCGATCTCATTGAGAAAATTAACCTAACATCTTTAGATGGTCATGAGCATATTTTGTCTATAATCGAGTACTTTACCAAGTGGATTGAGGCCATTCCTCTCACTTATGTTGTCGAGAAACAAATAGCCAAATTAATTCATTACCATATCATCCATCGATATGGCATCTTAGCCTGTATTCTATCTGATAATGGTGGATACTTTGTGAACCAAGATGTGAAATCTCTTTATGCAAAATTCAAGATCAAGCATAATAAATCCACTCCATATAACCCGTAAGGCAATGGATAAGCTGAAGTGTTAAATAAAAACATTCTAGCCATCTTAAAAAAGATTGTTAATGATGCTAGCTGTAATTAGCACTTGTAACTCTTTCCTTCCCTTTGGGCTTATTGAACCAATCATCACACCCCAACTAGAGCTACTCCATACTCTCTTATTTTGGCACTGAAGCTATCTTCCCAGTCAAGATTGAGATCCCATCATTAAGAATATCACTGGAGCATATTGAAGATGATGAAGACTATACAACCTCTTGACTACATGAACTAGAGCTTCTTGATGGTAAGCATTTGGCTAACCTAGAGAAATTGTAGGCCTATCAGAATAGATTGTGAACAAGCTACAAAAAATGCATTCTCCCTCAAGAATTTGAGATTGGTGACTTAGTTTTGAAAGAGAAACAAAAGAATATGAATGTTGAACCCAAAAAGAGAGGCAAGTTTCAGCTTAATTGGTTAGGACCATATATTATCATAACAAACTATGGATCAATAGCATATCAATTGGCTAAACCTAATGGTGAAGAAACTTTAGAGTCCATGAACATCATAAACCTTAAGAGGTTCCATGCATGAATAACTTTGAACCATTGTCTACAAGGCCCTTGACTTGGGGACAACTTGTGCTGTCATAATTTTATCCCACCCTTTTATCTTACCTTAAATGCATTTTATACTACCCTGGTCCACTTTTCATGATTCCTAATAGTAAAGGATTTAAATCCTTGGCACTTTGAACATATTATTCATCTCATTTTGGATTGCTCTATTCCAGAAGCATATTCTTTTTTATGTCTAAAGCATGTTATAAGCTTGAACACTTTTTATCCCTTGACCAATTATCATCTCAATTATGTCTCATAAACATTATAAACATATTCAATAACAACTCTACAAAATAGTTCAGCTAGGACAGTATTATGCAGCTCTAGATAAGTGAACCGAAACATATTCTCAATTTTAGACCATTGCTACACTATTACAGATAGGTGAATGCAGATACTTATTTTTTTCACTTCACGTTGCACATCATTCTATATCACATTTGATGCTATTTATTATTTTATCAAGATCCTCACTCTCATTGATTTACAAGCATGGGCTATTGTAACCAACTTAGCTATCTTATTTGAACCTCTACTCTTAGGACATGCATCTCCTCAGCTAGATAGTCCCATCTTGTGCATATTTTATCCCAAAAACACCAAAAACATTTGAAATACCTTGAAAATACCAAAAACATTAAAACATTATTGACAAAAGAACAAAAACATGATCTCATGATTTTATACATTTGTACATTCCCATTTCACCATGTTATGTTCTTACCATTTTTCGAGCACAAAAACACCATTTCATTTCATCTTATCCCATGCACTTGCCATTTTGCAAGATCATTATTTCTCATCTCATCAACTTCTTGTTTACCAAACCATTCCCATTTGTTTGATGTATCTTCCATTTCTTCTATAACATTAATCATGCTGGTCTGATCATCATTTTTCTTCTATCCCATTTCCTGGGAGAACTATATTTGGCCTGAAGTTCATGTTGGAACACGCATCAATAGAACTATGTAGGCAATGTCCACTTGTCTTATACATCTAGAGTCAGCTCACCTGACCCCTTCTTTTTATTCTCTTCCCCCATTTCTTCTATCATTGTTCCTCTTTAATTAGGGAACAATTGTCATGTCATTATTTTTTGTTATGATGTGGTATAAAGTAATGCCTCTACTGCATGTGCATGAACATTTGTCTTTAAATTGCACTAACTTAGTTTTTGTTTGTGTGTGTTTATTTGAGTTTTCTTAGTGTTTTGTTGTTTTTTATTGGTGTTTTGTTGTGCTTTCACTCCTCTCCTTTTATTTCTTCTCCTGTTCTCTTTTTATTACTTCTTGCCTCATCTTGGTTTTGTGTTTCCTTGATTATTTTTGCTTATCTCTTTTATGCTTCAAAACATCTTAATGATTCACATGGATCTTGATTGTTTATATTTTGATCCTATGTTATTACTTTGTTCTTGGACCATTTTATTTATTTGATTGTTGTTAGTGTCTTATTTTTCTATTTGATTTTTCTTTTCTCTTTTGTGTTTAAGAATGCCTTGATGGTCCACATGGATCTTGATTATTTATATCTTAGTCTCATGTCATTAAGATGTTCTTGATTTTTATTTTTAAACAATTTTGTTCCTACTTAAGTCTTGATTGATCATATCTTAATTTCAAATTAGGTTCATTTATGTTTATCTTTTTCTTTGTCTTTGATTTTTTTGTTGTTGTTTAAATGTAAATTGTTGTAACTTTGGTTTAGGTCATTGTTTTACCATTATCCTTAGTTATAGGTATTCACATTTGAATTGGCTCAACACAATTAGAATCTTATTTCATTCTAAGTTATTCATACTTATGATGCCTAAATTATTTTTCTATAGTAAGCACTTTGTGCTTAGGTCTCAAAGTCTTAACGTCGACATCAACTTTGATGAGCGATTCTCAAGAACACTTTGTAACACCTAGGCTCATGATATGGAATTAGGCTTCTATTTAACATAATTTTTAGGGTTTTTTGTATATGTTTAGATGTGCATCTCTTTGCATGCATTGTATGTATAATCAATTCTTAGTCATTTCTCATCATTCCTCATTCCATTCTCTCTCAAACTTGGGTGAACTACATTGGCCTAAAGTTCATGTTGGAACATGAGTCTATGGAACTATGTAGGCAACACTTAATTTCTATTGAGTTTAGCTCAGATATCTCCATTCTTATTTTCATCTCTCTCATCACTTTGTGCATTCTCATATGTTTGGTTTTATATGGATTTTTAAGTCATTACACCATCGTATGTATGTTTGTGCCCACTTGCTTTAACTAATCTTTTGGGTTATATACTTGAGCTATTTTTCTTGCCAATTTCCCATGTTAGGGCACAAAATTTTAACAACATATAAATCAAATCAGATATATAGGGGCAAATCATTATTTATTATTTATCAATGATTAAGATTCACCCTACTAGGGCAAAACTATTTTATCATGACCAAATATGCTCTAATGGAGTACTTATTATATTCTCTTTGGAGACCCCATTTTAGTGGTACTTCCCTTCTTGAAGTAGAATGATATCTCTTTCCTATAATTCTAAGCTCTCCAAATTAAAGCCCATGATGGCAATATTTTAGTGTGTAACTTGTCTCGAGATTGATCAATGCCATAAGCATATAGCTTGTACTCTCAAATTGGGTATGTTTAAAGTGTGCCCATTACATTTATGGATTGTGTCTTTCCCATTCCCCCTATCTTTGGGGCCTATTATACCTCTAATTATATTTTAATCATTGATGGTAATCACGTGTGCAATTATTAGCTCATTTGTATGTGATCTATTCCATGGGCTAATCTATCACTTTCTCTCTCTTTTCGAGAGTCCATCCTTTTCTTCCATCCTAGTATGTCCTCTCGAGGCAACATCATGGGTCTGTTCCATTTTTTTGACAACTCTTTTCTTTGAAAATATGTTGCTTACGTAAATGTCTCGCTACACCTTCTCAAACAAGGGCAAAATATAGACATCCAATTCCTAACACCATTTATGTTGAAATTGTCAATCTTACTCGAATTGCACTTAAATGCACATTTTAGGTCAAATCCATTAAATGACCTAAATAGTTTGAACTTGTCACTTATAAGTGCCAGTTTAGGTTAAAGTATTCCTAAATAGAGAAACACATTTTATGGGCTAGCTAATTTTGATCAGATCATTTTGAGTCAAAATGACAATTTTGTCATTTAGTGCTCTAGATTACTCTTTTCTTCAAATTTATTGGTACACATCACGTACTTTTGTTATTTGGTGTTGACAACATCCTAAATGGGAATACAGCTCCAAGACATCTAACATCACCTTCTAGTTCCTCTCTAGTTAAATTATGATCTAGTAATATGATTTTTGACCATTTTAATTAATTGAGGCCAAATTTTTAAATAATTGCACAAATGTTGATTAACCTTGTTTAAGGCTAATTAATCCAAATCAAGAGCTTAAGTGGATTTTCCATGAGATTTTTTGAATATTTCTTTTTGGAAATTGATTTCTATTAACTACATCACCTAGTGACATCATCTATGGGGTGGCATCCATCAAGCCATAAGTACATAAAATATCAGGATTATGGGTCACCCATACCTAGTTAATACCTCCCATTTCTTTTTGATGCTTATTTATCTTGAGGATATTTTTAAGTTTAGTTCCAAATATTAAGATTATCCATGGCCACACATCTCAATCTTGAGATGGACGATCATGACCAATCTCAAAAATCTATAAATAGAGAGGCCATGAACATGAATTTTAAGATTGAATATTGCAAAGTTATAATGTTAAATTATTTCCACAATCCTTTGCATTTGATCATTGATTTTGTTTTCAAGCTTCATTGATAGGCTAGTTTAGTGATTTGGAATCATGAGCCTAGGTTTTATGGAGTGTTCTTGAGACATTGGAGGAGTTTTCCACCTTTTTTGACAAAGACAAGGATGCTTGATCAAGGGAAAACATGCTTTTGAGCCACATGGTAATGGTGAATCTATTTGAGAAGGTAATATGATGTTGCTATCTTTCATTTTATTTATTGTTATCCTTTGTAATTATTATAGGAATAGATAGGCTTAGTTAGTTAGTTCTTTATGCATTTTTCATGATTTATGGACTAATGTTTGACTAACTTACTTTGTAATCCTCTCTACATGTACAACATACCCTATATGATTTCTCATGAACTTCCTTTCCATATAAATTTAAAATATGATGAAATAAATATTGATACCAAAGCTGCTATCCTTTTTAACTCTCAAAAGATCAATTGGGCATCACATTTAATAATAACATTCATGCCTTTATTCTGTTGAAAGAGAAATTGTTGAGGTATCCCCAACACCCCCAAATTTGTGACTCAAAAATTCTAAATTAGAGATGACCAAAATATTCTCCTCAAATGCATGTCCATCCATAATTTTACTCTAAAAACCAGTGAATGGCTCATCATTTAGAAGCTCAAAGGATAGTGCAAGATTTGATGAAAGGCATACATGAAACCAACATAAGATATACGTGGAAAAACCTCCAAGCTCGGTAAAAAAACCAAATAGATTTTTTATACTATGAGAAAATAACAAGTACTCAATAGAGTCTTTCTTTCTCTCACTTATTCTCATCAATCTTCACATAACTTGGAAATGTGTTCTACACATTTCCTCATTTGTCTCAACTCTTTTGTTTTTATTGCATCACATAATATAAACTATTTATTATATAGGCAAGGTAGTCTAACCATTATAATGTGATCTTTATTAATGGGTCCAATGTCTCCAAAGGTCATTTAATATATTTTATTATTTATTTACATGGGTAGAAATTCATGATAATTAATAAAATATATTATTATTTAATCAATGTAATTTAATGTAGTAAGAGTACATAAATAACACCACTTAATCATTAATTGTTCCAATACTTACTCTTAATTTAAGTGGGGAGACATGCCATAATGACCTTTATAACAACTAATTTATACTCTGTGAACCATCCACATGATGATTTTTAAGATGTAATAATTGAAGGAAAAATCCTTCATCATGACATAATCACCTTTAAAGGAATTATGATATGTAGACATAGTCACCCAAAGGTATTACATTATTTAAATATACATAACCAAAGGTATTACACTATGTAACCGTAATTACATAGTCACCTTAAAAGGAATTATACTATACAACTATAGATATCCAAAGGTATTACACTATGTAACCTCAGTCACATAATCACGTTTAAAGGAATTACACTATACAACCATAGACACCTAAAGGTTTTGTAATATTTCTCCATAGGGACCTTTAAAGGAGTTACACTATGTTATCCTAAACCACTTAGAGTGACTTTAGGCTAGCATGATCATGAGACTACATCCCATAATGAGAATACATCCCATAATTTTTCATGAATAATCAACCAAAAATATTGAAGTATTTTATAACATAAGGACCTCCATGCTACTATGTATTAGGTACAATGTATACTTCCATATGAATTTTACCAAAATCATATAAAGTGATGTATTACAATGCTTTAAAATGAGAAGAAGTATATAAAGATAAAAGGAAACACATGACCCACATGGCTGTTAATAAGTGACATTGTCCTGCACACTCCCCCTCAATGGAAACTTTGATAGGCCCAAGATTAAATTAACTTAAATAAGCTTTAGTTCATTGGTGCTACATTAGATTTTTTACCAAAGATATACAACTTTGACTATCACCAAGAATATTGGTACAATGAGAAACTTCTACATGATATTCTTCTATCATCCTTCATAGCTATAAGACTTCTTTATCAACTTCCATATGAAGTGTTATAAGTGATAGAATCTACACCAAAAATAAACACACGTCTCAAATTAGACTCATCATATCATGGTTAGCATCGCAATAACTAAATAAATTAACATAATTAAAATAAGAATAATATAAACCAAAATTTATAATTATTTTTATATACTATAGTATATGTTTTGATAATTTTAAATGATTCAAGTATAGATCATGGATGATTCTTTAATTAACACCCACATCATATTAAATATCTATCCTAGTAATACTTAGATAAATTAAACTACCAACAAGATATTTGTAAAGATGGGTTAGCTTTATCACACAAGTTTTGGATCAAGCTTAACATCAAATTCAATACAATGGATGTAGGCTTGTAATCAAGCATATTAAATTTAGAAAAAATGTTATTTTATCCACATATATTAAATTCATTAATAATTTTATACTAAGTTATCCAAACATTATATATCTTATTAGAAATAACTAATATTATAATTTGAGTCATGAAGATTTCTTCTTTCTTTTAAAGTTGACACTATAAGTTTGTATTTTATACTAAACTGACATAAAAAAAGATTTATAAAGTAAACTTTTTAGCATGTTTTATACTTTTTTTTACAATAAAAACAAATATTCTAAATATTAAACAACAATATACACTAAGTTGATTGCAAAACAATTAAAAAAACATAGAACCATAACAAGTGCAAAAATAAAAAATGCCATAGGATAACCTATACACTAAAATTCAGATAAGGAGGATTAAAATCAAATAAAGGATCATCTCAATGAATCTAAAATGTGCAAAAACCTAAAGAACAATTTGTCACATGACCATCTTTGAGAAAAAATATGATAAGTCAAGGATGTCAATAGTGTTGCAAACCTCACACATAAGATTTTACATGGATAATAACCATAATTTTAAACTAATTATTTTAAAATAAATAAATTAATTTTGATTAAAAATATATTGGGATTGAGATTTTATTTAAGGGCCTTTTATTTACAAGTATTTTCTAAACAAACACTAGTCAACTTCCCTTTGTCCAATACAAGACTTCACATGCAAGCTACATGGTTTAAAATATATTTAATTAATTCTAATTTTTTATATCAAAATATTAAATACATGTAAAACAAGTATCTCTTGACTGTATAAAGAAAAAAATTAAATGTTTTTTAATCTTTTTGGAAAATACAAGTCAATAGAGAGGGGGCCCATCATGTGTTTGCATGGAAAATATATTTACAAATTCTTTGATTTATTAAATACAACATTAACAACTATACTAATGATTTTATTTTTGTTTTCTCAATATCATTAGAATAATGGTGTACCTATAGTAGTTAAAAGTAGTAGGAGAGCTCATGGAGATCAAATCAGGTCTTAGAAACTCCTTAAAAACCTTGCATATGTCCTTTAATGCATTTACCAAGACCAGATTTATGTTTAATTGTAAAAAAATGATTTATGTTGTTGTTACTACATAGATCCATAAAATGTCACCCATGGATAAAAAATAGCCAAATCTTGAAGGAATGCCCTAGAGAACTGTCCAAGCAGTTTTAGAACACTAAAAATTTGAGAAATCATCCAAAAACCATTAGAGAAGACTATAGATTGGTAAAAAATAGTTTTTGACAAAAAATTTCATTTAGGGGACCATACGTAGTTGCTTATGGGGAGAATAAAAATTGAAAACAAGTTTTTACACTCCTCCTTAGGGTTTGGAGCAGTATTTGAACACCTAATATACTTGATTTCTTCTTTCTAAACTATAGTAGGATACAAAATTATGCAAGAAATAAGTTTTTAATTATTTTCTACCTCACATGTCATACAAAGATGCTTGGGAGGAGAGATAAATTTTTAAATCACCTACAAAGGTCCAAATCAAGTGAAGTAAAGGTCAAAAATGCATGGAAATAGACAAACTAAGCCAATAGAGGGTTCAAATTGAGAATTTTTACCCAAAAACTAAAAAAGATTGATTTTTATCTTTCACATGTTTAAAAAAAGAGCTAGGAAGAGAGAGAAAAATAGAAAATCTTCAAAAACATTAACTTATAGGTACTAAGGAAGCTTAGAAAGGATAAGAGACTGATTTTTGACTAAGTTAGATGCCAAATAACAATAAATAATATTAAAATCAATTTTTATTACCAAATATTTAGGTAGAACATCACACCATTTGTTGTGCAAGTCCTCCACATGGTTGAAAATGACCTAAAAATGGCTTTGTTTAGTCAGATTTGTCAATGAATGCTTGAAGTGCATAAATCACAAACTTGATGAAGTGAGAAGCCTAACAACTTTATCATGAATGTGCCACATGATAAATAGGTAGAATTTTTATCAAAATGAGCTTAATCACAACTCAACAAGCCCGATCTACGATCTTACTACTTGATCAACACATCACAAGCTTTGATACCATAATAAATTAATTAAAATAATGCATACGAGCAATGGATCTATCTATAAGATCAAGAGCAAAGGCATACATGAAAAAAACATAAGATATACATGGGAAAACCTTAAAGAGGTAAAAAAACTCATAAGGATTATTCATATAATGAAAAACTAACAAGTATCTAATATAGTCTTTCTTTCTATCACTTCTTCTCAATCAATCTTCACATAACTTAGAAATGTGTTTTCCATATTTCCTCATTTGTCTCAGATCTTTTTTTTTATTGCATCTTACAAAATAAACTCTTTATTATATAGGTAAGGTAATTTGACCATTATAATGTGACTTTTTCCAACCACCACATTAATGGGTCAAACCTCTCCAAAGGTTATTTAATATATTTAATTATTTATTTACACAAAGATAAACTCAAGATAAATAATAAAATATATTATTATTTAACCAATGTAATTTAATGTATCAATGGTACATAAATAACATCACTTAACCATTAATTATTTCAATAGGTGCAAGATTTCATTAAGCTTCTTTCACCTTGAACTTTTAACATATGACATGTCAAGAATTAAATGAGCCCAACATTTGCCATTGAGATACAAATTTGGTGTCCATTTTGTAAAACAATTACCATTCTTGTGATTAAAACACCTATAATTGCCTATGAGATTGCAATTGTGGGTGTTGTCCTGAAATTTAAATTTTCATGACAACAAATGGATCCAACTATGGGACCACATTTCACAAGGTAATAGGGAAAATTCTAAATCTTAGATGACTGGTGTTTTATTACCATATATTTTTTAATAAAAATTATGTAGCTCACATTTGCATATCCTAATCTAGCCAATTGATTCCCAGTTCACTTATCTCAATTATATGAGAAATGAACATGCATTGTAGGGATAGATCACTTATTTATAATATTTTTCATTTCTCAATCTGACTAATGGACATCTAGTTCACCACTCTCAATTGTATGAAAAATTAACACACTATCAAGCTAGATATCCTACTCTACAAATTATGTATGTTTACCACCTATTCACTTGAAAAGATTCATGAAAAACCTATCCATTTTGTCACTTGACAAAAAAATATTCATAACACCATTTTCATGATTACAAAATATATCTTATGACTACATAATCAACTTTTTGTCTTGGAGATCCACTTTATTGAAATGCTTCAAAGGCTTTATTTTGCATGTCACTATAAAATCTAAAGAAACTTTTCACTATAGAATTGACAACATATCAGAGATGTCCAACTAATTTGGATTCAATTTAGGTATTTAAATAATTATCGACACAAACACTGAGCCATCAAACAATAATTATGTATCCCTTGAAATTATTATCATTTCATCCACTCTAAGGCAATGGTTATTTTGACATCTTTGTGAATGATATGTTTCTCCAGTGAGAGTTTGAAGGCTGGGAATAGAAATAAAATAATTTATAGGAAAAATAATTAATACATGGAGAGGGAGGGAAAAAAATAATCTACATTATTTATTAAAATAAACACATGTACACTAAAACAGAAATGTGAAAAGGGAAAAATCCCAAAAGGGGAACATAAAACTACTTACAGGGAGTAGAGGAAAATGAAAAGACTATACAAGACCATTAATTGTTTGGTAGAAGTACCTTTCATTTTATAATAATGGATTTGAAGTATGGGGCCTAAACACACATGTCGAAATAAAATGGACTTACAATCACCATGCATACTAAGATAGTCATAAATAAACTTATCAATGATGTATTCAGGGTTTGGAATGGAATCATTATTAACATTCCAATATTTTTTGAACATTATTGATAAGTAATAAACATCTTAAATATCTTCTTGAATTACTTTAGATGCATCAATGATAGATACATTATTTGAATTAGAGAGAAGTGTGTTACATGTTTCTTTCTGAGCATGAACAACAATAGGGATATGTTGTAGAATGAATTGAGTGCATTTATTCTTTTCCAATTTTTTTCTTAGTACAAAATCTAATTCATGATTTAATGAGTCATCATCATAATCTTCATCAATTTAATCTACCTTGCTATTTTCCATTTTACTTGAAATGAAAATCAGGCACAATTATTTTTTCTTTGCATTCATACCTTCATTGATTTAATCCTTGGCATGGTTATGATATTAAATATTTGCATGCTTGATTATTTTAGATTCAATTAATTCATATAACTCTTCTACAATGGGATATGAAAACTAAATTCTAGGAAAATTTCCCCTTATGATCATTGAATATTCCATTATGATATAAGAGGAATCTTCTTATTTACATAAAACTAGTTCCATGGTATCTTCACCTCCAAAAATTATAAAATCATTTTTTTAATTATTTCTTCTCTCTCTTTATGGTTCAATTAGTTTTTCTTCAGATAACGCAATTTCTCCTAAGACTATGACGTTTGATAAATCTGGTGAAATAGGCAAATATTTCTCTTCACCAAGGTGTCGCCAAATTGTTCATTTTTATCTAATAAATCATTAGTTCTTTAAAATTTCCACCTTATTCCACAATTATGAAACTGAAACAAATATATATGATAAGAATAACTCTCTTTTTATTTATTAGAGTTTTGACATATTTGATCAGGATTTTTCCTTTAGAATCTCTTTTCTAAATGTTGAGGACTCTCGATTATATCAGGTTTCACTACTTCATCACCACTAACAATAATTGTAGCATGTTTTAAATATTATTTCTCCAACATTCTAGACATAATAATGTCATATTCAATTTTTATAGCCTCTTGTTATGAAAATTCTAAGTCATTTATCTTATTCCTTATCAAGATGAATTTGATCTCTAGGTTTAAATAACCAATGAATACACATAGTTGATTGTTAGGACTTGGTTGATTCACCTAAGGAATCAGTATCAATAATTTTTTGTAGCATGCTATTAAATATCTCTTCTTCTCATTGAATCACTTTAAAATTTAGAATAAATTTGATAATAATGCACACACATCCATAATTGATTTACATATATTTAGGAACTTTTTCTTCGAGGATTTCCAATTCATAATGCATCTATCTTTTAGGTTCTAGAACCATTCAACATCGGGTCAAATGAGAGTTTAAACAAAAAGTTTCACAGTGACATCCTCATTCATAACTCCCAAAATGCTTCAAGTTATTTTGGAATCTAATATATGATTATCTACATCTTGACCATTTTATCTAGATAACTCCAAAAATATTTTCCTTGAGCCTAAAGGTAATTTATTGTATTGAGGCAAAGCCAACAGACCAAAGAATTTTCCCTAATGGACATGGACAACATTGGGGTTGGGTGAACCAATGCTATTAGTTCAATTAAAAAGATATAGGCACTAGTTAATTCACCTCAATGGATTCAAAAACCTCCATTCTAGGGGAGGTTCCTTGAAAATCATGTGCACAAGACACCTCGATCCCTAATAGAGTCACCAAAACCTATTGGTAAAAACACTTATTAGGGAAAAATGTACTTTAGTCAACTATGTCAGGATAGAGTTCTTACATCAGTAAACAACATGGGGAAAAAATCCCTCTCCTTTTAGTAGGTAGAGGTACTTTTATTAAAACCCAAAAAGGGAAAGTAGGGAAGGAGTTATTCATATATATTTACAACAATAAAAATTCTATGGGGGTTTCATACCTTTAATGAAAAAGTAGAAAAATTATATAGAAAGGAAATTAACCAAATTATGGGAAGAAGGTGAAAATGAGAATGGAAAGGAGAAAGGAAGAATAAGATTATTTTATTTAGTTAAACACAAAAGATGCTATGATAACCCTAAAAATATGAAGGACAAATTTAGGTAGTTAACAGAGAGACTCACTAGAATATCCGAAGATTTAGATTGTAACATGGGAAGACTTTTTCATGAATATGAGATGAGGAATACATACACTGAACATATGAATAGGGTACATACACAAAGAATATTGGATAGATTTATAAAGAAGGATATTCAACAACCTTGTATTTCTTAATAAAATAGGTATTAAATCTTATTCTTAATCTCACCAAGTTTTCCCAAAAACAAAGATTATAATGCAAATTCAACATAACTTCTACACTAAAAATTCCATATTCATTGACCATTTAACAATAGTATTTTAACAAATTGAAAAAACCAAAATCAAATCAGATTGACATACTCATGCTTATCATTCACTATAAATATTCATGGCACATAGTCCTAAAAATTAATTATGTATTGATTCTTCATGGGAATGTACATACAAATTCATTCCTTCTATCTTACAAAAAAATTTACTACAAAAATTTAACCAACAAAAATCCATTCTAATCCAGCTAAAGATAACTTTAAAAATGAGCCCCAAACTCCTATTTATAGGTTATAATGGGTGGTTACACTACGTAAGCACCTTTCATACATTTTTAGGAACTTACAAAATCATGTCATTCAAAACACAAAATTTTAAACTTACAAAAATTCATTGAGAAATTTTCAAAACTTGTAAAAGTGCAATGATGAATTTATACAACTTGAAAATGTGTGTTGGTGTTTTTTCACAACTTGAAAAAGTACATTGACAAATTTTCACAAATTCAAAATTTAAAAATCATGTCAAAATATTTACACAATTTGTAAGGGTGTGTTGGAAAATTTGTGTGATTTGAAACTTGAAAAATTGCATTGATAAATTTTCATAGCTTATGAAAGTGCAATGACCAATTTGCATGACTCCAAAAGTGTGACAGTTGTTTTTCATAACTTAAAATTTACAAAAGTGCATTTAAATATTTACACAATTTGTAAAGGTACAATGACCAATTTTTAAGACTTTCAAAAGTGTATTGGTGTTTTTGCATGACTTAAAACTTGTAAAAGTGTGTTGACATATTTACACAATTTTAAAAATTGCAATGATCAATTTACATGACTCAAAAAAGTGCATTCATATTTTTTCACAATTTGCAAAAGTGCAATGACCAATTTTCATGACTTACAAAAGTGACTTGACAATTTTTCATAACTTGAAAATTGGAAAAAATTATAATTCCACCTTGATTGAATATGTGTGATTCTCCCCTTTGATTTTAGAAGTTAAATATGAAGATTTTACACCACTTTTTCTTTAATGTAATTTTTTCCATCAAATTGTTTTTCCAAAGTTCCTCAAACAAGATCCAAAATGGAGTTTGGATGTAAAAGTTATGATCCAATGGAGATTGGACCCTATTTAGACATTTTTTATGTGTTGAGGTTTCGAATTATGACCCCTCTACTTGCAAGGGTATCATATTTTAACACCTGTACTTATAGGGGTGTTAGACTCTGACCCTTCTACTTGTAGGGGTGTTAGATTCTAACCCTCTACTTTAAGAGGCATTGGATTCTGATAAGCAAAAGACTTAAGAAACATTTAATTTCTCCTTGAATCTTCTATAACCTATTGAGTAATTTTCTAAGGTAAGGCATTTGAAATTTGAGCAAGGAAAACTCTATTCACCTTATTACCACCCTTTCTTATACACACTTTTCATTCTTGAAATCTAGATAAATATTTGAGAAACTATTCAATTCTAAAATTTAAGGAGAATTTTTAACTTTGCCTTGAATTATTTATGATCCATTTATCACTTCGACCTTGCTTCTAATGATTGTATTTTAAACTTCATCATAATCACTTGACCTAATACTCAAATGTAGTATTCTTGTAGTCCTATCAGCCAACCTTCATAGCCTAATTTTATACATAATAATATTAGATCCAATGATTAATAATAGGCTCATTACAAGATTTATTTTATATCTTGTGTGATTTATCTGATATAAGGTCCATTCAATGTGTAAGAGGTATTGTGATTTATCAATTATATCATTCTTCATGAATTTTATTGTATACATCCAAGGGTGGCAAACCTATATCTAGATTTATCTAACACTAAACATCCTATTGTGAATATTTGGTTAGATTATCATCTATAACCTTGTCTTTACGTATGGGACTTATTTCCAAGGAAAGGTCTATGGATTCCAAGAGATGACCCTTCATAAGTTCATTATAATGGACAACATACCCTATATGATTTATCAATGACTTCCATTCCATCCAAATGAAAATTTTGAATAAATTTATAGTGATATCAAAGTTATTAGCATCTTTAACAATCAAAAGATTACCTAGTTCTCACATGTAAAAATAATCTTCATACCCTTGTTCTGCTGAAACAAAAATTGTTGAAATATTCTCAACATCCCAAACTTTATGATTAAAAAATATCAAATTAGGCCTAACCAAAATATTCTCCCCAAATTCATATCCATCCATAATTTTACTCTGAGAATCACTAAATGGCTCACCATTTAGAAACTTAAAGGATAATGCAATATTCGATGTAATTTATTGCACCTTGAACTCTTCACATCCAACAAGTGAAACATTAAACAAACCAAGCCTTGTACATTAGGCTATGAATTCAGTGTTCATTTTATAAAAATATATTATCCTTATAATTGAAACACTTCTAATTTCCTATGAGAGTGTAATTGGGGGTGTTGTCATAAAATTTAAAATTTCACAATAATAGGGCTTAATATGCACACCCAAGTCAAAGTTTAATCATGTTTCACATTATTGTGCACTATATTTACTTATCTTTATGAATTTCATTCTCAAACTCTTGTGATAAAACACCCATGCTCAAATGTTCCTACCTAGACTCATGCACCAAAACTTTCATATCAGACTTTTGCACCAAACTTTCATGCCCAACTTTTACACTAGACTTTCCTACTATAATTTCATGCCCAAAAATGAGGTTGAGGAGTCACTTTTAGGAGAAGTGTTATATATTAATTTAATGGATCGAAGATGGTTTATGCAATAGAGATGTTTTTAGGACCTAAAAATGCATGAAAACCAAAATATTCCAAAAATATGAGTGTACTTACAATGAAATGATAAGTTATGTGCAAACAAGATGAAACTCAATTGGTTCACAACAAGTGAGACTATGAATAAAGTAAAAATATGTATCCTAATTTCAACTAAAATTAGGACATGTTTTGTAACAAAAACTAAATAACGAATTTGTTGCGAAATACTCTCAAGTATTTTGAAACTAAAGGAGCATGTCTACAAACTTAAAATATCCAATTGAGATAGCACATGGAACATAAAAAGTTTGTGAAAGGGTAAGATAGGAATAACTATAAGATGGAATTTGTTATTAAAATTAATCAGTGTGTGCATGTGCATTCATTCTATTTCAAAAAATTCACAAAGACTAGTTATTACATCCTAGATCATCAAGCTAGTCAATTCTACCTGAGATGATTACCTAGCCATTGCTCCACTACTATCCAAGTATCCATACCCATGATAGATATGTATTTTATCCTAATAAATACCTTGATCTACTTATATATGGGTGTTCATAGCCCTGGTTTTACCTGAATCACCCAAAAATTGAGTTTTTATGATAATATATTTTCTTTTCTCTTCTTTTTTTTAGCATCTTGATTCTAGGTTAGGGACCACCATGGTGATTAAGAGAGCTATATTTTTCACTCTAAACTTGATCTATAATAATTTCATCCAAGGGAACCAAGAAATTTTTAAAGTGTATTTTTGTGTGAGACTGAGAGATATTATCTTTTAAAGTCAAAAAATTTATCCAAACTCACACAAACAAGAAAAAATTTAGAACACATGCAATTGTGCAAACTTCTCAAGCTGAACTTGCAGACATAACCTTGCATCATAAAATACTTAATTTTTTAAACACCAAAGTTCCACTATCACTACTGAGCAACATACCCATATTTATTTTCATGATCAATGAGATACCCATGGGACCAAAAAAAAATAGTTTTGAAATTATAAACAAAGATTAATGTCTTCCCAAATGTAAAAATGACCAAAATACCAAATGAAATGAAAAATAGACAATGAAAAAAATGAAAAATGAAAGGAAAATATGTAAAAAATCAAAAATATGTAAAAGGCCTAAGAATGTCATATTTATGATTATGTTGACCTTTTATCTCACATACACTATCCCAAAGACTTTTTTTAATGATTTTCATAGTCAAATTAGTAATTCTTTTATTCTTAATTCACAAAAAATAGTCAGGTAGCGTTTAGTAATTACCTCTTATTATACATTAAATTTTGGTGAGGGATAGGGGTGGGTATCATCACATACCAGAGAGATTGTAAGACCCAACCTAGAATAAATGTTTTCTTTGTAGTAGGCAATCATCAAACCAATTATCAGCTGCTCATTTTATGACATGAATGTTGTGCTAGCATTGTCCTTATTAATTTCATCATCCGAAAGGAATATGATTTATTCTTACCATGTCAAGGACCTTTTAAATTTGTCATCAGTGGCTGACATATGCAGAGAGCTACATTGTATCAATATATTTTCAGATCTGATTCTCATTGGTTTCATTTCTTCATTGCACGAACAATCATGCCCATGGTTGCTCATGTCTACTTTTGTTATCTCCACTACTATGAGGAATACATGACTATTTAAATTCACATTACACATGATATTCCAAATGATCTAAACCATATATGTAGGGATAACAACCAATTTTCCTTCTATTTCATCCATCTCTAATGACAAGATGGGAGTCAATATGTTGCATTTGAGTTATTAATCATCTGAATTAGTTCTGAAAATATAAGACCAAAAACATATGGTATGAATGTATTAGATGCATAACATGCATATTATTCATCTAGTTTCTATAACTCTTCTATTTCATCTTCTGGATGATTACAATAGATGTCTAGTTCTTTCTCTTGTCTACATAACTCAACACTACTTTGATTTTCATCCCTTAGGTCACCTAGAATAACTATTACCATTTCACCATCAGACTCATATTCATCACTACTCTTAGATAATGGTTCTCACCTATAAAGTAAAACATTTGTGGTTAATAGGATTGCTTCAACATTTATCCCATCTCTGTACTCATAGACTCCAAGTTATGAACTTGAAATTTAGTCTCATAGGTGAATACATTCAATTTTTGTTGAGTATCTCCTACAATGAATGATACTTGATCACTAAAAGCATCAAAATATGCTTGATCACTAGAAAAAAGTAAAACGACCAACTGTTTAAAATTTGAATAATTATTATCACATATATTAAAGATAATAACACAATTCTCATTCATCATAGGGAGTTTGGATTTACTCAAAACCTTAGGCAATGCTTCATGTCATAAGGCACAAATTGGTCCATGGGATGACTATTGCATAAAATGAAAATAATTACATCTCAAGATATAAAAATAAATTATTATCACCGATTATACATATATTTATTGTTGTCTTATCACTAAAAATTACAAAGGGGTGCAATAAATATGCATTATCTCTATTATATCCATCCTTATCTCATTTATCTGCCGTATTAAGATCATCATATCAACATTTTCATTTGAGATTGTTACGAGGGGGGTTTGTAAAAATAATTTTCTCCTATGATATGCTCTGTTGTCTTTGTCTATTAATATTTTCTATGAATTATTTCTATTTATGAGTGGAAGTTCCATGCCCATCTTTCACTTAATGGAATGGATGATCCATCAGGTGTTGTGTGTTCAATATCGTCCTGCTCTACACCTTGTTGTAAACATCTATTATACATTTTTTGAATAATGACATAGTTTCTATGGTTCTATCTACTGTACAACATTTCTCAAATATCTCTCATGCTCCACATATTTGGTCATAAACATCATCAACTCTAGTAGCATACAAGATCTATTCATAAAAATAAAATCATCAAGTTAGAAATGTTGAAAAAAATAAAAAATAAATGACTGAGTGTAGTTACAAGTCTTACACTATTAGCCTGCCTCAATTGGTTTTCAGTGTCATCCACCAAACATATTGGGACACCTTATACTATATGATTTTATCCTTTTATATTCATAGATGATACACTATGCATTTTGGTGTTCGAACCTCCTACATGCATACCTTCTTATCCATAATCTTTAATTTGAACTCCATTGTCTATGACCTAGGTAATGAAATTAACAAAACAAAAACTAGATGGGGGAAGAAAACTTACATAGTACTCAACACCAATGTTGTTTATGCTCTCTTTAACACCATGCCTGAAATATTATATAACTACCCAAGTTTTCATCTTTCTCATCAAGTCCACCTTGATCACATGCTTACAAGTGTAACCTTGGAGTGAAAATGGGAAATTGCACATCGACATAGATGGCCTTACAGTAAAGATGCAATAATGTAATGTCTCATATATTTTACTTTATACTCATGCTATATGGGGGTCACTATTGTGAAATATAACATGACAATTTGGGATCTGCAAAGCCTATAGCCATGAAATATTTTCAAGTCTCTCTAATTTGAAGTTCTTATAGAATCCAATGTCCATACATACTTATAGCCACCAATAATATATGTAGATAGTTTTTGTTAGTTGGTGAACCAACCAATCCACCCTACAATGTGTAGATGTTTATATTGTGATTAGGAAAAATGTTTAAAGGAATAGGAAGATTATACGATTGTATTTTTTCCTTGCCTAGCATGTGAAAGTGCATATCAACATTGTGACCACATTCCAAACCTGTTTACCAAGTGTTGTTCCTAGTATTCAACAAAAGTCACCTAAGAGGATAAATTCTTTTTTACAAACTTTTTGGAACTTTTTTATATTTATTCATTGTCATAACTATGCATTACCCCAACTCATCAAACATCTTACATCATCATCTTTCATCTTTGTTATCAAGTTCTTCAACCATATATGATGAACATGCTAACTGTATAATTAAACCTCATAGTTGAATGTCTCCCTACATAACATGATAGCTTTGTAAGAGTACATGGTATAAGGAGGAGATGTGCTTAAGAACATCCAAATATAAACTCTATGATGTGTGTAGGAATAACGATGATGCACCTAATAGCTTTTATCCTTCTACCGACATTGTCCACAACGAGGGGCACTGATTGTCCATTCAATGTATTTCAAATGCACTCTTTGAATAATAATTTTCATCCCTTGGCTTATGTTGAAATTAAAATATTGATAAATAATGACCCAGGCAATAGGCACACCTTCGTGTTTGGAATCAAATGCCAACAATGTGTATAATTGGAACTATACAAAACATTCAAACATTAGAACAAATACTATTATTAAAAACATTGGAACAACTAATATCATCAACCACTATTACAAGAATTGGAATAATACCTTCATTGAATTCATCCCAAATGTTGAATCCATTGATAATAAGCTACACTTACCAAATCTCATCAATAATTATCATTATTGTGGGAGTTAGATGCCCAAGATGAAGGGGATTTCCCCATACCCATAAAAATATCCCCTGTTTGATCCTTGATAGAAAAAACACTTGTTAAGATTTGATAATGCCCACTTTTGAACACCTTTTGCATCATCAAGATAATACATGTATTTTGCCTCCTTGATCAATCATTATCTATTATATGTGTCATCCTTTCTTAGGAAATCATCATGTTGTGTTTCACCATTAAACAATACAAGTTTTTCATCCACCATAACCCAATGTTTAAAGTGGATAACATTAGTAGAAATTCCTAATAATAATAGCCTATAAAACTATTCATTAAGTTGGGGCCTGATATAAGGAGAAAAAACATCTCTATATGTTCATATTGTTGGTTGTGGAAATAGTTGTGTTCATTGTTTCTGTGTTTTACATGATTGTATGTGAGAAACACATGATCAGGTCCAACGATCATATGTCATGTGTGAAAATGACACTGATAACTACACTTTATATGGCTTCAACCTGACTAGCTACACTTTCAAAACTTGGGCATTACATACTTGTCTTTTGATGTGGCATCAATTTACAAAAAATCATTGTAGCCATATGAATACTAGTATTTTCATGATTATGGTGAACAAAAGAATATTTAGGAAAAGTTAAAAAACTCTACATAAATAGAATTGAAGAACATCTTAATAGACCCCTGCTTTCAATCTATAATGTGAGGTGACTTACATGACATATTCAAAGGTGGTGTTGATCATAATATGATTTTCAAGATCATGTAATTTTATCTTGTGATGTGAAACATGAAAATTTGTAGGGAATAACTCCCTTCTTGAATTTATTTTGATGAAGTCTTCAACCCTATCAACATCAAGCTAGGCAACCCACAAGTCTTCATCATTAATGTCAAGAAAATTGTCCCACTTGATACTGTTGTAATCAAATAGACCCTCATCTAGCTTCTATAGTTTAAGCTACATAATTTATTCCCACATATTGTCTTCTATTCCATCCTACAAGGATAAAATTTCATTAAACTAATTAGTAATGGACTTTTGTTATTGAGTGAATGTAATTTTCCATATATTGCAATGAATGTTTTTTTATTGATTAAATGCTATTTGTCATATATTAAAATGTACAAAGGATAATGATTGAATAATGCATAAAATATAAGCATATGGTGGTCAAAACATCATTAAAATAACATCTACACGTCATCATAAAGGATAGTCAGAATCATCTACATAAAATAACATGACAATGCTCGTTTGGCTACATTTCTTGTCCCTCTCATTTAAATACATTATTTTGCATGCATTATTCCATTTAACCCATATTAGGTCATTCAATATATAAATCTATTTTAAAATTATCATATTTAAAAATACTAATAACTTCATGAGTGGATTTGAATATTCTAAACACATCAGGCTCTTAACTAGTTTTGAAGCTTCAAATGTTAGGTGATCCACAATATCAATAGAACAAAAATATGATTAAAACTATAATAAGTACATAATGTTGTGATAATCAAAATATAATCCGAACAACATAGAGACATCATATAAAAATCCAAAATAAATTTTATACAAAATACATGTATAAAGTTTGTTGTCTTTTGACAAAAGTGCAATATATATACAAAAAAAACTTTTCATTACATCCATTCAACATTATATCAAGTAGGAGAATACAATGAAGAATATTATGACAATAAAAAAAATGAACATTAGACAAGGAGTAAATGAGAATTGATACATGTCAACAAAAATGTCGACCAAAGAAAAATCGGATAAATTATCAAAAAAATTGTCTACAGGCACATCTTCTAAATCATACATGGGAAATCCATCCATAGTGATTTCCCATATTTCATTTTATTTTTGCCTTGATGATGCTTGTTAAAGACATTTATTTGCACAACATATGTTAATATCTTGAAACAACCCATACAAGAAAGTCATGCCATCACGTAACTCACCAAGAAGACCTCTAGGCACATCCCTATGCCCTGTCATTTCATGAAAACTGTCTTCGAAATCGATCTCCACATAGACAACTCTTTCATCATGCAAATACAAACATAAGCTCAGCCTGTCTATAGAAGCAATGTAGGGGGCACAATGTAAAGACATTTCATTGAATAGAAAAGTGCCATATTACCATATGATTTCATTTTTAGGATTAAATAAGATGTTTTTGATATAAATATGTCTTCCTTTCCATTTAGACATAACTAATAAACACATGTATTGGTCAAACATACCACAAATTGAAGCCTTGAATTACACATATAAATGAAAATATGAGAATTGAAACCACTTCAAAAAATATAAAAAGGGAAGAAAAATACAAAGGTCTTTCAACAAGTGCACTCTTAACATTTAATATTACTAATATCAATTTTAAGATTAACTTGAGTTATAGGATGGATTTGTACATATTTAGGTGATATGATTGAGACATGAATACATTTTTATCTTCATCATTATTTATTTATACAATATTTGCTAAATAAAAATAAAAAATGTATTTTTTTTAATGAAGAAAACATAGTTTACACAAATACACACCCATTAAATAAAAATGAAAAACTTAAAATTTTAAAAAAAAAGTAACTAAGAAATGATAAAAATTACTTGAATATCGAAGAAACTTTTGAAATATGAAATCTTCTTATACTTAAAATGATAAAAAAAAAACATTTACAAATATGTGAACTTGACCAAATTCCCTAAATATTTATGTGATTTGTGAAAAAAAAATGCCTATAATCCCCATATATATAAAATGCAGATTTCAATTTTGACTTTAAATGATTTGAAAACATTTGCAGGCTTATAATCCAAGGATGGTTGGTATTTCATCATGTAAATTTGAAATTTCCAAGGATGGTTGCTCTTTGGGCATGCAAATTTTAAGTCCATGTTTGAAGTCAACATATTTTTTTGGATATGCTATTAATCTATTTTCTATTTAAAAAACTTGCTTTAGTGAAAATAATCAACAAAGCATATTTTTGATTTTTTTTTTATATCAATATGGTTCGGAAGCTTTTATTGTTATGTCATTTATTTGAATCAATCATAAGATTTAAAATGCATAATAAAACTTGTCAAAAAATAAATATTTATCGCACTGGATGAAAAACTTTCCAAAGAACATAGAAAAAAATAACCCTAAAATCTATTCTCTATTGGAAAAAATTACCTCAGTGAAAATAAACAAAAAAGCACACAGAATCGACCACTAGCTAAATAGCACATCACTGTCAAAGTCTAACCCTCCTCATCATAGTAATCTAGGGCACAAAGTTTTAACCTCTAGAGCTTAATTGTATCATCCAGGGCAAACAACAACAGAGAAGTAGAGCACACAGGGCATAGAGTTTCGACCTTCAGAGCATAATAACATTGTCCAGGGCACACAATAGGGTAAAATTATGGCACTTTCCTCATTTTGAATCCTTGCATTTCAAAAAATGAGTTTTGGAAGTAAATCTATGTTTGATTGTGAGCTTAATCGATCTCATGGTTACGGTTCCCGGTTGATTCAATAGTTCCCATTCGATGCCACGATTTAGCTCAGACCCGGTTAGTAAGATCATCATCGACATGATGTTAAACGGTTAATAGGAATTTGAAAAGTCCATAGCTAACTTGATTGACTGTAGTTGATGTCAGCACGCACATCATTCATGTGTGTTGGTTAAGCTTAACCATATTTTATACCCACATACCCAATCAAGTGATAGTGATCTGTTAGTTAAAATAATGTTTGATGAATAATTTTCACTAAGTTACAGGTAATTGATTTTTAACTTGTGGACCAATGAAACTCGGGGAGTAAATAAATATTTGTAGTGACATTAATTGTCTATATTTATAGTTCGTGTATTGAGTAAATTCGTGTCTATTCATATAATTTGTATATGTTTTTTTATATTTTCTTTAAAGGTGTTTGCATGGAATTAATACAATTAACTTAAAAAAATCGTCTTGATTTAAAAAAAATCATGAATGAAAAAAAATTGTCTTCATACGAACCATTCTTTTATGACTAAAATGAGATCAATTTTCATGATAAACTATTGAAATATGCTAAAACCAATAATAGCTATTTACCAAAGGCAATTTATTTTTAATATAACATAGATCAAAGTAAATATGATACCCTAATTTAAAAATGTAAGTGAATTCAGTCCCTAGTATTGAGTTAATAAGATAAACCCAAAGGTAGATTCAAACTTGGATTCATGGGTATGAACAAATTATATTACAAGTATTATGGATAGAATAATGGTTTTTAAGATAAATCTTTAATTTTACAAAAATTAAAGTATAGAATTTGATATCTGTTAATTGACACATTGGTTTTATTTATATATGAAGAATTTAAAATACTTATAAGTATAAATATTTGTGTATGTCTTATTTCTCATCTTTTTGTATAAGAGATATATCAAATGTCGATGATAATAATAAGGACGCCATGCACCAAGCCTTTACAAGAGCTTAGAATAGTTTTGAATTTTGATTTAAGTATTGATCATAGAGTGAACTTTTATCAAGCAAAATTATTTAAATCATGCTATGAACAACAAGAGGTCTCTTATAATCTTAAAATACACTTTATTGGCTAGCTTATCAAGAGATTTAAATGGGGTTTAAAAAGTGTATTTTATGATATCTTGTGATAAACCTATTAATATCCTAAAATGTATAATGTGTTAAACCTTGAAACTTTAGTTATAAAGTATATTTTATGATCTATTGTGATAAATCTGTTAATATCATAACATGTATAATGTGTTAGACCTTAAAACCTTAATAATAAGTAACTAAAAGCATATTAAAATAGGAAAATTTTCAAAATTTAATAATGTTTATGGCACCTTAATTCACTATCCAAAATTATAGTGCACAACTCATGGAACTTTTCCCTAAAGTGGAGAAATAAAATTCCATGTTACTATTTTAAAAATAAAACAAAAACTCCCCCAAAGTTTATGTTTTCAAAAATATCCATATTCATGCCCTAAGCAACATGCTATACAAGGCACTACTAAAAAAGTTAATGCTTTAGGACAGTACAAGTGGGGTTTGTTTACCATTATTTCTATGGATAGAAGTGTTAATGAAAAACACATTTTATTATTAAGTTTTCAGGTATACATACAAAATACTATAAGTTAAAAGTACCTATGGTACCACACATTCTTAAGTCTTGAACGTCATCTACCTAACATGCATTTATCATGCTTGAGAAGTGTAGCCCCTTTTATTTAATCAACTTTGATAAGGTATTATGGCATTAGTAAAGTCTCCCATTTGCAACATATCTCTACACCCCCTACTTCGCTTGCAAATTTAGTCCTTTCTAATCCAAAAATTTGATAATCCTTCAAATAAATTTAAGTGCAGAATCGATACTGAAGGACATTTATTCTAAATATAATTCTGACATCAAATTGGTAGTGATAAAATAATGATAAGAAAAAATACAACCATGCCTTTTTGACTTCATGGTTCTATATCTATTATAAAATAAATTTTTCATTTATAAGGTTTATGATTGCATAGTTTTTATTAATCATACACGCACTCTTACATTCTTCAAGTGTCATCCCATAAGAGGTGGCCCCAAGATCGTTGCCATAATAATTTGTATGTTAGAGATAAATGAGCTGAGCATTGGATCTCAAATTTGGAAGCTCTATATTGCGCTCACAGCCTTGGAATGAGTATACAAGATCCTTTTGGTGAAACCCAGGGGGAAATTACACATAGCCTTCCAGTTGTAAATACACAGGCCATTGGTTTCATAAACATTGTGAATAGAACATTGAGAGTGGAGTGTTAGCCAAGAGAGGTTCCAGAATCCTCCATCCTCCACTAAGTTGTATAATCATGAGTTTTGATCTTATTTGAATATCAAGAATGGTAGGGTCAATATTCAAGCTTAACAAAAAAAATGAATTTCATTCGGGAGACAAAAACATTTATATGTTCATAAAACTCATAGAACAAGATCTCTCTCATATATATATATATATATATATATATATATATATATATATATATATATATATATATATATATATATATATATATCATAGAACATGATCTCACATGAGAGGGAGAGAGAGAGAAATGTCATCAATTAGACAAGAAATAAACATTTAATACCCAATACTCATGAAGAAATAAAGTCCTTATGAATTGATGGGAAAGTTGGGTATGGAGTCGATAAAGAGAGGGAGAGAGGGAGAGAGAGAAATATCATCAATTAGATGATAAGAAATAAATATTTTATAACCAACACTCGGTGAGGAAATAACATCCTTGTGAATTGACTTGCAGGTCAGGTATGGAGTTGTACCTAGTATCGAGAAACATTTTAGAACCATCTTTCTTGACTTGTTGAAATTTTGTGCTCTCCCTACTATTATCAAAATGTGGGCATCTAATAATGTCAAACTTATTATAAATTGAAAATATTGACATTTCAACAAATTAATATATGATAAAGAACAAGAATAGGCCTATAAATTATTGTGCCCATTGATCATTCACATGCATGTATATAAGATCAAGAACAATAATATTTAAATTATAATCATGACTATAGAAGTAAAAGATTCTAAGGTTGTGATATATTGATATAAGATCAAGAAAAATGATATGTAAATTACAATCATGATTATAGAAGTAAAAGATTCGAAGGCTATGATAGATTTGATAGTTAATATCTTTATTGATAAAGGGAAGTTTGATTTGAGTTAATTTGATTTAGAATAAAATTAGGTATAAGTTAAAAAATCATTGAAGGAGAAAATTCTTACTCTTAATAATAACACTAACCATGTAATAAAAAAATTGTGATTGGAAAGCTAACAGATACATCTATTATGTTACTAAAATAACTTGAATGAATTTTGTTTTTCTATGAAACTTAGCAAAGTTGGAATGCTAAACCATTTAGGGTTTTTATTAATTTAAACATTAAACTATTTAGTTTTTGAAATGAACCATCTTAGTTTCACCTCCAATTGTATCATTTATAACCCATGTAAAATATTTATAATTGAGATCTACTTCTCCTTTCATTAAAAAAAATCAAATCAAACCAAAATGTGTACTGACAGGCTGGCTTATGTTTAAAGTTTATCATGAGAGCAATAGCATGTTGTCAATTTATCAGGGTAATAATGAGAGTTAAGACTTATGAATTTGTGAAAACTAAATAAAAATTGTAGAGTTTAATTATGACTTATATTTAAATGTCATATAAAAGTTTCATTGTTTGTTTGGAGAAAGGTAATTGAAATATTATAATGTTTTAGGAATAATGCAAAGTTTCAAGTCTATTTTTTTGGAATTAAATAAAAGTTATTTATCTTTAATTAATAAAAAATTGGTATATATAATAATGGAGTTATTAATCAAGTATTAAATAAAGTGTATTTTTTTAATAGATAAAATTGTGTAATAAATTTAAGATAGATGTATTGTGATTGATACATCTCAAATTTTTTTTGATTGAAACCCTGAATAATTACACGTATTAGGTGTACAGAATGCTTCTTTCGCTTAGATGCCAAGGACTGAGGGGTATCTATTCTGCCAAATTCACTCAGGACATGATCTTGACCTCATCCCTTTTTTTGTATCTCCTGGGATTTGTACCTTGGTGGTTGGCTAGGCAACACCTTTTACACCATCATCCTCACCATTAGACTAAAACTCACTTTTTTCATATAAATATATCTAAGATATTTTCACTAATTCTAATACTACTATAGGCATAATTTACTGGGTTGGATTAATGAATGTAATCTTGTCATTGACATTTGGCATTTATTTGACTTTTATAAGGTGAATTTTTTTCTTTATTAGAAAAATGATTGAAAAATCTTAATATCTTGAACATATATTGAAATCAAGAACAAAAATATTTTTTCAAACTCAAAATAGTGGTGCAACTAAATTAAGACAATTTATTACTAGCCTCATAATATGGAATAGAAGTAAAATATTTAAATTAATTAAATAATCTTGAAATTTTTAATTTTAAACACTATTCAAAAATAAATTTTAGATTATAATAGATCATATGTTTCATAATGATCTAATAATATTGAATGATCAATAATATAAGAAAAATCAAAGAATCTATAATTGTGGTGTAGATTCAAGGCCTAAGGCATTTACTATGTGATCATTAAGAGGAGACTCAACCATATCAGAGATCTCTCACTATAGCCCTTAGCTCCCCCAAGCCCACCCCTAAATATCTATTTCTTTGGCCTTCCCTTCTGCTCCCTCTCTATATAGTGAAGGAATCATTATTTGATGAGGAACTTTTTAATAGGTGAAATTTTATAACAAAATTAAGATAAACATTTCAAGATTGAGATTTCAATTTTTTTGATAAATATATTTAAAATATTTGGATTAGTATCAATTTTTTAAAAATAAACATATTAATAATATTAAAATTGTAAAAAAAAAATTAAATAGATAATAATGATTAGAATGTACACTTTTTAATAAAAATTACAAGTTCAAATTCCTTCATGTGAACTTTCAAATAAATTTTCATATACCAAATTAATACGGTATATATAATCTTAATAATTTAAAAAAATTATTAAAACAAGAATAAAAACAACTAAACATTGAATATTAGAAAAAATTAAAGATATCTCTATAAAAGAAGATATGAGTATAAAAAGTGGTAAAGAAAGAGAAAATATTTAAAAAAATATTATGAACATGAATTATATAAATGTTGTAAAAAGGAGTCCATGTTTGTTAATATTAGGTGTTTTCAGTAGATTGTTTGAGGAATTTTTTTAATCATTAGAAGGTGATGGATATTTTAAAAAAGAGTTCAATGATCAGTTGAAATTATTCTACTTCTAAGTTTACATTCTTTGAAACTGACAACTGTATTTATTTCTCTCTCTATATATTTTTTGAGAGTTATGATGCTACTTGTAGCTTAGTTGATACTTTTAATAGCCATTGTTTTAGTTGGTAGTATCCCAACATTGTTTAAATGTCAGATGTGTTTCCATCTTGAAATATGACATGACTTTATATAGTGATTTTTGTATATCAATATCAAAAAAAAATTAGCATCTAAAAAATATGAGGTCATTAGTACGAAGAACCATGTGAAGATCGAACTTATATGGTGAGTGAAGGTCATGCGATTAGTGTAGTCATCCCATGTTAAACTTTCCCCTACTCCGTTTGTCTTCTTAATGGCAAAATTTTCTTCCTAAATTTCTCAAACACCAAACCCCATCATTAATTAAAGCACAATGATACATATTTTTAATCAGAACATGTACAAGAGAAGACATAATCAAATCTTGAATGTGTAACATCCAAATTTCCACATAGACAATTTGTCATTGTATTTACAATTAAATTTATTTTATAGAATGGAGCTCCCTAGTTATGGAAATTTAATCTAAGGAAATTTTGATTTAAGCGTATGTTTCTTCAGATTGTTAAAAATGATGAATTTAAAATAGAAATACCAACATCTAAATAATTCAAAAGATCCAAACATTTTATGTCCTATAGATTCATATTATCTCTATAAAAATGTTTCTATAGATAGATTAATTAAATGAAAGTGATTTAAAATAACTGAGCAAAAAGTAGTTACCCTTAGCTGTTTCAGAGCCCTTGGACATTCAGTACTATATTTGACAACACACATCATGGCCATGGGAGAAGTTTACTTTCCTGCTCTTAGTAGATTCATGATGTTGTTGCAGATGATGGTATCCAAAATGTTTTCTCCATTTCCACTACTCTCAACCATCAAGGCACCAATAATATCCTTAGCTTCTAACTATGGCTACCTTCTCCATTCCTCTATGATTCTATTAATAACTTCCACACACTTGTCCTTGGCCTGCAGAGTGTAAAACAATCATAACTTGTCTCTACTAGTGATTTTGATACATTATAGGTTATAAAATGAGACCCTCTTCTTACTTTCATCGATCTGTAGTATTGAGTCCAGGGAATTTTGGTTGGTATGGAAATGATCACCTCAATGAACTTCCTATACTCTGCCATGAGATATGTGGTCTCTTCTTTAGGCACGAGCCTAAGAAGGTATTTTGTGACGATATTGAAGGCCATCTACAAATAATTTGGGTGAATATAATTAAAATCCAATTATATAAATAAATTCTAATCATTCTCTCTAATTCATATGATCAAACATGAAATCAAAAATAAAGTTAGAGAGTATTTTTACCGTCTATATATATTAGATTGAATAGAATATTAAATTAGTAAAACTTTTCTCAAATATTGATCCTACAATTTTTTGATTGAATAATATATTTTTATTAGTAAAATAAAATATAGTTGTGGAAAAGTCACACCCTAAAAATCATCACATTGAGCTAAAACAAGTCTCATGAAAAGTAAAGTCCATAAAAGGCTACTTCAAGACAATACAAACCCTAGTTAAACTAACTTAAGTGTATATCAACCCAAAAATGATAAACAAAAGCACAAACAAATAAAGAACTCATTAAACCACAATAGTGAATATGACAACAAGTGGAGGTAGAGGAATATGAGAGTTCTTTCCTCACCCCCTTGAATAGAATATATATTAGATTGAATAGAATATTAAATTAGTAAAACTTTTCTCAAATATTGATCCTACAATTTTTTGATTGAATAATATATTTTTATTAGTAAAATAAAATATAGTTGTGGAAAAGTCACACCCTAAAAATCATCACATTGAACTAAAACAAGTCTCATGAAAACTAAAGTCCATAAAAGGCTACTTCAAGACAATACAAACCCTAGTTAAACTAACTTAAGTGTATATCAACCAAAAAATTATAAACAGAAGCACAAACAAATAAAGAACTCATTAAACCACAATAATGAATATGACAATAAGTGGAGGTAGAGGAATATGAGAGTTCTTTCCTCACCCCCTTGAATTGGTGGTTTTTATTAAGTAGCAAAGGATTCCAACTATCAATGTGCTGGGTATTTTCAATATCATCCTACTACTTAAGTATAGGATCCTATCTGATAAATGAAATTCCAAGAACCAACCACTACAAATTATCTGACGGAGTTCTCAAATCCCCTCCCCCCACCACCAATGTTTTAAAAAACATACAATTTAATTAAATAAAGTAAATGATAAGCAAGCTCTCATTTCAAATAGTAAAATACATACAATTTAATTAAATAAAGTAAATGATAAGCAAACTCTACAATACATTTATTTGTATGCATTGTTTATGACATCAACATTTCTCCCTTTAATAACATAGATAAATATTATTTTTTGTTAAGAAATGTACACATTAATTATTGTAAAATTGAAAATATTTTAATGCACGAAAAATAATAAAATTTTAATAATGGAAAAGTGAGAGTTTAATTAAATGTGAAAACAAATTGAATATTTTAGTATATTCTTTGAAACTAATAAAAAAGTTTATGACCATTTAAAATTTTATGAATGACCTCCTACTTTTAAGTGTTACATAATCCCTTAGGTTTTATGGGATCACATACATGTATACGATTATAAAATTTAAATAATATTAAAAACTTTATACATACAATATACCCTTAATGTAACCAAGTGTTATATATATATATATATATATATATATATATATATATATATATACTTTTTCCAGCTTGATCGAAACCACTAATTATAAAAAGCTAACTTTTTAAAAAGATGCTTATTGAGAAACCACTTCCTTATGAGCAAATAGCCTTAGGGTGCCACTTGTGCCGTTAATAGGAGCATGTTTTTTAAAGACATTGTCACACTATATGATCCTCGCATTTTCGTAGGTAGATTAGGAGAGCTTATTAACATTGATTTTTTGCCAAACCACCTCACCTAAATTTTGTAGTCTAATTTGAGTTGGGACTAGTCATGTGTGCGCGCTTCATTGGTCAATGCTCTTTTGTATTTGTAATTTGTTTTGTCCAATTCTTGTGTGAAGGTTAATGTGGATGTCTATTTATGTTTAGTTAGTTTTGTCAATGTTCTAGGTAGAATTATAACATGATAACTTAAAAAAATTCAATTAAATATAAATGTTGTAATGCATTCTTATTATTACTGAAGCATATGCATTATTTTTTACATTTATTTTTAAATGTAATTTTTTTGAAATGTGTAAATATGGTATGTTATTGAGGATAATTATATATTTAAAAATATTTGATTGATTGAAATATTTTTTATAATTTATAATATTTTTTTTTAATTTGGAAATATATGAATATAAAGTAATATAAAAAATAATATTAAAATTAGAAACATTTGATTGTTTGAAGTGTATTATAATTTAAAATTTTAATGTTAGAAGTTTATTTTGAAGTTGAATTAGATATTTGATAATTCATCTTTCGTAGATTAATATTTAAAATTAAATTTATTCAACTCAAATTTTTATGATATTTTTCACAATACATTAAAAATAGTTATTAAGAATTTTTTTATTCCTTTAATTAATTTACTGTTTTTATGTTGTACTTTATTTTTTAATAATAAAACTTTTTATAACATAAAATAATCAAATAAATAATAAATGAGAAACATTTATACTCTCATCTTGCAAAAAAAATTATTAAAAAAATTGAACTCATTTTTTAATTATTAAAATTATATATAATTGTTTTTAGAATAATATTTCACAACATCAATAAAATTTTAAATTTTAAATTAAAAATAATAATTATTAAATATAGATGAATAAATATGATAGAACATATTAATAAAAATATCAATTTTATAAATAAATAAAAATTAAATAAATTATATTTAATAATATTAAAAAATAACTCAAATTTATTATAAAATAATTTAATTTAAAATTTTTTCTTCCTTACAATTAAATATATAAAAAATAATTACACTTTTCTTTTCAAAACAATTTTTATTAAAAAATACAAAACATGTAATATATCCTATAAATAACATGATACATACCCATACGAACGGATAACATGATAAGACAGCCCCAAACTCAAAAAAATTGCACACATAAGTGTCATATGAATCATTTCTTAGGCCCCTAATCAGAGAGTGCACAACCCATTATGATGCCATTATTGAGCATAGCAGAAATGCATGGAGACCTTCCCATGGCCGGACTCTGTTCTAGACCCCTCCTTTGCTTGAAAAAATAGTTAACATGGCGCAAACCACGAGAAGATCCGAATCTAATTTTGCTGGTAATTTACCTTCGCGAGGGATTTTTATTAATGCTCCAAACACAGATTGCCAAATTTGTGGTAGAATCAATAAGAAAAGGCCTCTGGAATTGGGCTAAGCTTCATTTTCCACGAGTACATGTTCGCAACATTTCTGGATTTCAACCTTTCGGATTCCTGGTAATGATTGATGTCTTCCGAAAATTCGCTACTCTTGTTGCTGCTGTACAGCCTTCGCTGCAATGCACCAGCTGCTTTGACGGCCAGTGCCGCCATGTCAGGAGCGGGAAGAGCGTGTTTTAACTTTGAGTAGGTGCTCTGCAGGGAGTGGGGTTAAATAGCCATCAAAAGCCATGGAATCAGAATGGCAAACGAAGAAGCCTGCCATTTCTCTTAAAATTTCAGCCACTTTCACAGGCTCCACATATTCCCTAAGTTTGCCATCGTCTAGTATTAACTTGGCAGAAGGATGAGTCGCTTGAGAGGATAGACAAGTGCCCATAAAATAAAATCCTTGTGAGATGGTATTGGGGCTTCAGATGTGTGGTCCGTGTCCCCTGGTCTGTTATCCATTTAGATGTATAGGGATGAAATTAGACTCATTTATAATGGTCAAACACCTCGTAAAAGACACTAGAAATTAGAATTGAAGAGGACCGGTTTGAAGGAAAGGTTAGCTTGCTGGAAAAGCAAGTGAATTATGCTGAAAGACAGGGTCCCTCCGGTCAGGCATGTGACATAAGCGAATAGTTCGTTCTCGTCCACGATGGAACGGATTTATTTGCTAAGGCATGACGTAAACGAACAAACCATTTCACTGTTAATAAACACAAAGGAAACTATTACAGATCGTGTAGATTTAATTAGATTTCAATGCAAACATAAAGCATCAAATCAATTATATTTAACTAATATTTGAAATTAGAGAAATGAAGTGATATGGAAGGTTTAAAGATGTATTTAAATATTGGGAGATAAGGTAACATTTATTAGATTTTGATATGGGAATAGTCTTCAACATTAATTTGTGAAGTTTAAAAATTCATAAAAACTAATCATTATTGGCTAAGCAAATTTGTCGTTATTATTAAATGAGGGTGTACTCAAAATACTCAAGTTTTGGAGATTGTTGTATATAGATTTTAGTTTGTTCATACCTTTTAGTATACAGGAAGTCCCTGGGCTTTTTATTTCACCATAAGAAGCCTTCACTCGTTTGTATTTTGTGATGCACTGAGAAGCAGTTAACCTTGGGATGATACTCACATTTTACCTCATAGATGTAACACTAAGTGTAGACACATAAATGTGATCATAGATACTTGACATTGATAATTCTTGACACATTCTAAACCACATGACTTGTGCACAATGATATGACTCTTATTCACCATTTCTTTAAGTCATATATCTATATGTAGGCTTGACCCTTTGTACATAAGCATCTCTCAAAAAATTTAACAAGCATGCATGGATACTAGAATCTTCTTTCCTTTAATGTAACCCTAATCCAACTTCAACACATGACAAAACATTCATGATAAATAAAATACGTATGTAGAGTTATTTATTTTACCCTACTTGAGGGTTGAAATAGATACTAGTGATGAGAATCAAGTCTCAATGTAGTTGTCTAGTGTGTGTGTGTGTGTGTGTGTGTGTGTGTGTGTGTGTGTGTGTGTTTAAAGTATCCCTTTGCACTAAGTGAGAGAAGTCTACACCTTCTCTCCCTATAATAATAATGTATGAAAATTTATTCTCTTTTTCTTAAGGCTTATTTTGGTATAAGTATACAAAAATAGAAACCTTGGAATCACTTAAAATATTTGATAAGAAACAATAAATATACCTTAAAGTTGCACTATCTGATCACTTTTATTGAAATGCCTTAGGATGCTTTGTATAAATAAACTTATAAAATTTGAGTTAGGGACATATTGATGCATAAGTTGACACATAAAAAGAGGGAAAATAAGTAGAAATGGGCCTACAGAACAAAGAAAAGGAATAAGGGCCTAAGGATCCAAAAAGGTAAAGCGACTACTTTAGGACTACTTCAAAAGAGGACCACGTTAGGATCCCTACATCCTAAATATTTAAATTTGTAGTAGGTTTTATTGATAAAATATTAGATACATGTTCTTTGTAATTTGTATTTTTCTCTATTTTTAATTATCCCACATGTATGGGAAGTAGTAGTTGTCTTAGGTAGATTAGTTTAAATAGAGAGAATGTCTAAGAATAAGGGTATACTTTTGAATATTTTGTATTAATCTGTGCTCAAGTGAGGTTTTCCCTTCGAAGAGGCCCATGATAATTTTTATTGTGCTTATTTTATTTCCATACAATATTAATATCTTCCTTTAGTTCAGAGCATATTTTTTACATCTATGTTGCTAGATTAATTTATGTGGAAGAATGTCCGTAACATCTACTATCAAAGCACTTTATAAGGTCATGTTTTGTAGTAGCCTCCATAGTTTAGGATTTTTTTGACTATCCATTTTATTATCTCACCACACCCAATCGAGATGTTGGGGATCATAAAGTGGTAAGAAAGTGGTGGCACTAAGTTTTTCCCTATAAATATTCCCCTTTTATCTTGCAAATATATATTTTTTAAAATTTTTAGGCTAGAAACTATGTTATGGAATTTTTAAAACTCTTAAAAATTTATCATTATTGGCTAAGACAATTCATTTTTATAATCTAAGTGCAGGATGTACCCCTAATACCTAGGCCTTAGACAACATTACATATAGATTTTAGTTTCTGCATATCTTTAAGTGTATAGAAAACACCTAGGAATTTTATTTGTCATAGGAAGCCTTTTCTCATTTTTATTATGTGATGCATTGGTAAATAGTTAGCCCTAAGAAGATACTCACATTTTACCTCAGAGACATGATATTGGGCTATAGTATAGCTCAATCCTCTATAGTTATTGCTTTGAAATATTAGGGTAACATTATTTAAAAATAAGACAAGTATATATGTGAGCTCACATACCAGACACACCCTATAGTAACCTTCCTTGTCATAACCATATAACTTTTGGAGTCATGGTTTTACTATAGATTTTTATTGAAAGTATAGTAACCACAAGAGTCTAAATATTTTAAACAATTTTCACATTACATAGACACTATAGAATTAAAAAAGTGTTTGAATATTACTAAATAGTTAAATGTACATGGTAAATAAATCCCATCAATCATTAAATAAAAAAAAATTGGAAAAAAAATTCAAAGTTGGGAAACTTCAGTCATCACATCATGTTGAACACTCTTTGAAAAACCCAAAACTCCTCCATATTTTAGTACTAACTTGATCAAGGGACATTGAGAAGAAAATTTCTAACCTTATAGTATAAATACATTCCATAAATGATGACATAAAATCCCAAGTCTCCATCATCAATGCTAAACACACAAACATGATGGATACTCTCCATGAAATAAGTTGTCACAATTCACAAATTGATTTGAGTAAATATTTTAAACATAGTTCCAATTCTAGGAGAATGCCACATGGTCACAAATTCAATTTTCATAAATTATATTTCAAATATCCCCCAGTTGGATCTATAGGGTAGAGAAGTATCTCCATCTTCATGACACCCCATTATGGGAATGGCTACCTATAATCTCTTTTACCTTGGAGAAATAATTTATCCAATGGTCTTACTAGTATGAAAAATCTAACATATCTATGTCATAGTAAAAAAATTGTGATGTGCTAAAAGTTTTATATAGCCCAAAAACATATAAGGATTTCATGGGAGCTCTAACCAAATCGTAATATATTAATTCTAGTTAGGAATATCAAATAAATTTTGAAAATCTCACCAAAAAATTACAAGGGTTGACAAATGACCTTTTTAAATTTTTTTTAATCAGTGGCCTAAAATAGGATATTACAGACTAAGTGAAAATATTTTAACCTTAGGATACGATGAAAACCTTTGGGTTAGCTAAGTTGGATGAATAAAATCTAATACATGTAATCCAAATCTCACCCTTTTGTAATTCAATGCCATCATGACTGGAATTTTTTTCAAACTTGATGACTACACCCATCAAATTAATAAAAAGGCTACGTTGTGAGCCCAATAGGAAAAATGATTATATTACAAATTTGATGATAAATTCATATCGAGCCATTGATATATAGAGAAAATATTATACTTACTTGATGCAGAGTCACCTCTAAGTTTTAACAAATTGGAATATGAACTTGAAGCCCCATAGGAAGAAAAGGAAGAATAACATAATAAAGGGGAGGACCCCACACTATAAATTCTAGTTCACACAATTTATATCATCACCACTCCTTAAATAATGAATATCAAGGTGTACCCTTAAAAACACTTCCTCATAATCATCTTTGATTCTGGTAGCACACATAATTTCATTGAACCTTAGGTATCCAAACAAGCCAATTATTATGTGTATCCTTTTTCAAATTTTGAAGTCTTTATAGCCAATGGTGGAACCTTATCTTGAAAGGAAAATACTGAAATGTCTAAATTTAGTGGGTGAATCTAATTTTAAATCAAACTTGTTTGTTCTACCTCTAGGAGGTTGTGACATAGTTTTTGGAGCATAATGGATTTAGATGCTAGGTCTTATCATATGGTAATTTTTTGAAATATGGATGTAATTCACTAATAATGCTAAGAATAAACCTTAAAATGACTCACTCTAGGCTCAAAAAGTGTCATTATCTCTCAGTGGATGGATAAGTTTCTTTAAAATAGATCTCATATGATTTTCACCTAATTTTACACTGTATAACTTAATAAATCATGTGATCCCCACCACACACCAAACCTAAAATAAATATTATCTATGCATAGCTTTATGTTTGATGAACCCAAAGGATGACCTCTATATTAGCCTAAATATCACATAATTCAATTTGATCTAAGTAATGTACCTCAAAACATTCATCCTTATTGATAACCATTTCTATATAAGAATGAAATTTTTAAAAATGTGCAAGAATTTTTGAAAGTGGGAGTCATTAGACCTAAAATCAGTCCCTAATCTTCCCCCATAATACTATTATATAAAAAATATGGGTAATATCATCTTTGTACTTAATTTTGAACATTAAATAAATGCATAATCAAGAACAAGTTTCCCATTCTAGTGGTTGATGAGCTTTGGGAAAAATTACATGGATTCCATTTATTCTCTAAGCTAAAATTGAGGTAAAACTATCATTATATTCACATCAAGTATGATGATATTCTTAAGACAACATTCCAAACTTATCATTAGAATTATGAGTTCCTCGCCATGCCTTTCAACCTCAACAATGACCTATCAATAATTTAGGGATTAATGAACAAGAGTTTTAGGATATTTATCTATAAATTCATCTTGTTATTCTTTGATGAATTTTTTTTAATAGTCATAGATTGGAGGATCATATTATGCATTTATAACAAACCTTCCATCTCATTTTTGATAATTAGTTATATGCCAAATATTGAAAGTTTGATTTTGGAAAAAATTAAATTGATCATCTAGGATACATCATCTCTACGAAAGAATTTAAATTGAGTCCCCAAAAAACTTGAGGATATGAAAAGTTAGCCTAAACCTAAAACAATCAATAGTCTTCATAAAATTTTAGGTTTCATTGGATACTATAGAAGTACACATATAAATATGGTAAAATTTTAGCTCCATTGACAACCATGTTGAATAAGGATGCCTTTTAGTGGTTAGAGGTGGTAGAAAATAAAACTTAACTTCTCAATAATGGAAGTATATATTGTACTATGTTTTGATATATGTGGCTTCTCCAAGCCCTTTATCATCAAAAGTGATGCCTCAAGCAATGACATTGAAGTTATCCTAATGTAGGAAGGTCAGCCCTTGGAATTCACTAATAAGGAATTTAAAATATAAATGTATCCATCTCCACATATGAGAATGAAATTTTATTCAATCTTCATGCAATAAAAAAAGTGGTGCCCATAACTAGTTGTGAGACTCTTTTGCATCAAAATTGATTATTATAGTCTCAAGTACTTGTTGGATTAAAGAGTTTCTTAAAATAAGAAACATAATTAGGTAACCAAAATAATGAGATATAAATAAGAGATCACATACAAGAGAGGTAAGCTGAGATGCACTTAACCTATAGAGTGCCTAAGGATATGTGTGGCTAATGTGTGGCCCAAATCACCTTTAATCTTAAATTATCACATTTATCTTTGTGCTCATAGAGCTAGAAGGGTTCTAACCTATGGAGATACCAAAGCCTAAGTAGGGCATATAAAGGAGGTAGTGGTCATTAATTTATAATCATATTACAAGTTCTATTACTAGTACATGGTTGTGGAGTTTCCTCCTCAAAGTGCCTCAGTCTTATTTATCAACTATTATGCTTTGTTGTCAATTAATGTTATGGTTGTACATCTTGTGTTTTAATTATTATTATATATTTATATTAATATACTTTTGGTCTTAACATTATATTGGATTGTATTGTTCTATATAAGTAATTTTATTATAATTTTTATCAAAGTTTCGATTTGGACAAAGTTTCGTGGCACCATTTTTTTCTAGATCTACTAATTTGGATTATCTTGATTTTATTGTTAGTGAATTATTACTTGATAAAAAAATGATAGTAAGTAATAATTAGATTCCTTATAATGACACAATAGAAATGGTATAAACCTCTAATAGATTTTTTCAGGGCCCAAAACCCTTCACCTTACATTATTTAAAGCTAAACCTTAGATTTCATGCATTACAAGTGCAAACACTTAAGGCCATGGTAAAGGGAAATCCAATCTAGGATAAACACCTAGCTAGGAGGACATGGAGTAAAAAGCATTTGAATCATGGGTTTTTGGGTTGGTTGCCCAACTCTAGGTAGATGTGTAAAAAATGGTGAAAAATTAAGATCTAGACGTGGTCAAATGAGACATGGATGTATTGAAGTTAAAGTTGATCACTATGAATGAGATATTGGAATCTCTCTTGGCTCATTTTTTGGTAATGCCACCATCCAATAATTCTTCAATAGGCCACTTTGGTTCTCTCAACTAGAAAAATAAGAGATCGAACATTAGTTTGAGGAACATGCTACTAATTTTATAACTTCTCAAGTTTGATGGTAAGGATATGGTCACCTAGATAAATCAAATGAAAAAAGAAATGATCTATATAAATCCCCATGTGCACAGAAGGTGGTCATGATAACTTTGGATTTAGAACCAAAATACTTCATTTAGTATACATCATTATGCACTCAAAAAAGGGGCTGACTATTACCTAGTCAATTTGTAATGATGATTTATATATGGATTACCATAATAAGGTCAAAAAAAAATCAATGAGTTAAAAATATTGATACAAATGGGGACTAACAAGGATTATATTCAACAATTATATAACATGTCCTTATTTGTGAATGACATCATAGAAGAAAACCTGAATTGCCTATTATTAGTTGGGCTCAAGGATGGAATCCAACTTGATGATCATATGTTTAATGAATTTTCAATATTAGATTCCATGGTATTTGCATTAGGAAAGAGCAAATATATCTAGTTAAATGATTGAATCTCACTACTAATAATGATCACACTACTCCTCCAACATAATCATTCCCTCAACCTACCATATTAACTCCTAAGAAAATTGAAGAGAAATGAAAAAAAGGGTTATGCTTCAACTATGATAGAAAATACAAAAAAGACATAAATGTGCTGAGAATAAATTATTTTACATTGAAGGGGCCAATAAAGATGAATATGATGATAAATTATCATATGAGGGTGAGGAGGATCCAGAGGAGGAATCTAAATATTCTCAACCATTTATATCATGACATGAAATTTTAGGTATTATCCCTCCACAAATCTTCAAGGTTTTGGATTTATTCAATAAATAAAAAGTGGTAGTAGCAATAGTGAAACCACCAAAGATGTCTGCACAACTTGATCTATAGAATAATATTGATCATTCCACCACCACAAAGGGAAAATGATCATTCCATTAGACTAGTATAAGGATTCAATTTCCAAACATCAAACCATATAGATACCCATATGTTCAAAAGAGCGAGATTGGAAAGATGGTATAAGAAATATTTGAGGTTATTATTATCATACATATCCAACATGCATGTTCATCGCTTATGGTAATATTTCATAATAATCATGACACCTAGAGGATGTGACCATATTATAGAGAGCTCAATAAGTGCACCATCAAAAATAAGTTCCTTATTCTAGTATTTGATGATTTCCTAGATGAAATGCATGATATTGTCTACTTTTAAAAACTTGGTATTTGTTCAGGCTACAATCAAATTTGTATTAGAGATAAGCATATACAGAATATAACATTTAGAAGTAATGAAGACCATTTTGAGTTTTTGGCAATGCCTTCTGGTCTAACAAATATATCATCTACATTTCAAAGTTTGATGAACATTATTTTTAGTGATTTTTTTTGAAATTTGTTGTGTTATTTTTTGATGATATACTAATATATAGTAAGACATGGGAAGAACACTCATAACATGTGAATCATGTATAGATAATTCTATAAAAACATCACATTTACATCAAGCCTTTCAAGTATTCTTTTAGAGTACATGAGGTAGACTACTTGGGTCATATTGGTTCACATGAAGACATCAAAGTAGACCCTTAAAATATCAAGGCCATGATAGAATGGAAATTCCCAAAATACCTAAAGGACATCTAAGGATTTTTAGGGGTGATAGGTTACTATCATGGATTTATTAAAAAATTATGGAATCATAACAATACCATTCAAAACTTTAGTAAAGGACTTATTCCATTGGAATAAATATTGCACCAAGGTATTTGAGAAACTTAAAGATGCCATGTCCTCCACTACAATTTTGGATACCCCATATTTTTTGAATAACTTCATTATTGAATGTGATGCGACTAGATATGGAATGGGGGTAATACTCACACAAAAAGGGCGACCCTTTATATTTGAGTGGCATTAGCTCAAGCAAAAGAATTGGTTAAAGCCTATCTATGAGAAGGACATGATGGTTATTATTCATAGAGTTAAACAATGTAGATATTATCTGATGGTTTGACACTTTAAAGTAAAAATTGACCATTATATAGTCTAAAATACTTCTTGGAACAAAGGTTATCATCTGAAGAATATAAAAAATAGGTGTTTAAAAATTTAGGGTATGACTTTGAAATTATAAATAATAAATAATAAATAAAAAGATAATTTAGTCTCATATGCACTATCTAAGAGGGATGAATCCACAAAAGCATTGTTATTCACATTGTCCATATGGAAGGTAGATTGGGTGGATAAGGATAGATCAAAAGGGGTGATTCAAAAGATCTAGTAGGATTTTGGTGTCTCAAAAAAATTTAAGTTGAAAAGTAATGCATTATGGTATAAATACATATTTTTCATATGTTATATATTTTCCTTCATACACAATATCCTTAAAAAGCTTCATGTATCTCCACTATGGATCATTTAGGAGTTTTTAAAACCTAGATCATAGTATCAAAAAATAATTACTTTGGAAAGGACTCAAGGAGGATATCTAAAATTTTATGGTGGAATGTATGGTGTTCTATAAAAATAAAGAAGAGATAATTTAGACCCCAAGTTTTCTTAAACCCTTATATATTCTTAGCTAAAGGTGGGAGTAGGTTTGAATGGATTTCATAATAGGGTTACCTAGGTTGAAGGGTAAAGTGTTATCATGATAAATTTCATGAAAAGGCTAAAAAAATATGTTCATTTTTTGCTTTGTCTAAGCCATTTATAGCCAATATAGTAACAAATGATTTTTTTATATATAGGTCAAAACCTAGATGGTATCCCAAAAATCATAGTAAGTAATTATGATGCTATCTTTACCAATAATTATTTGACCAATTTATTCCCATATTTGGGTACTCAGATGGATCATAGCTCATAATATCATTCTCAATATAATATGTAAATAAAGGTCATTAAAATTTTCCTCGATGGCTATTTCCATTTTTTTGCATTGAAGAAATAAAAAATATAGGCTCATTGGATGTTGCTATTAGAATAGTGGTATAACACTTCATTCCATACCTGCTAAAAATGTCTCCATGTGTGGTACTAAATATGGTTGTTAACCCTCATCGATCACCTCATCTTGAGGGTACAACCAAGGCTTTAAGTTGTTCCAAAACATCTTCAACATTATCACAAGGTACTAACTAGTCCAAGAGATAATTTGGTAATGGAAAAAAACCAAATGAAGAAAAAACTAAATTAGAAACATAGTGGGAGTCTTTTTAAAGTGGGTGATTGGGTCTTTGTGCACATAAAACAATACAATAAAATATCTTTAAAGCAACAAAAAAATGATAACAAACTTTCTCCTACTTATTATAGCCTTTATCAAATCCTATAGAAAATTTATAGTGTTGAATATGAATTAAAGTTACCTCAATCTACATGTATACATATAGCATTTCTTGTCTCCTACTTAAATAAGGTACTTGGATGATAAGTATCTAGCTAGACTAAGTTACCATAACTAGATAAATAAGGCATATTCATTTTAGATACTAGGGATATACTTCAAACATACACTAAATGGAAACACACAACAAATATGAAGGAGTACTTGATCAAGTGGAGGAATCTAACTATTGAGGATTCAATATGGGAGGATGAAGTATTCTTGTAACATCATCTAGAATTATTCATTGTTGAGATAAAACTTATTTTAAATTGGAGTGGCATGTTACACTATTAAATTATAACATGTTTAGGGATATATGTGACTAATATGTGGCCTACACAAAAATTACAACAAGGGCATGACTTAATTATCGTTTAGTAAAAAATTCTTGTTTATTAAGTTCATGTTAAAGAAACTCTTAAAAACCATGAAAAATCAACATGACTACACAAATAAAAAGGGTAAATAGTTGTTTCCCCTCTAGATTCTTTGGTTATTAATGACATTGTAAATTATTTATAAATGATTATGTTAGTGCCCAAAATTTCACTAGAGCAATTGGGCCCTTGTCTATATCAAAGTTTATGTCCTTATCTAGTTTTCTATCTCCATATATTCCTTTGGAAGGTCAAGTTCATGTATATAATTTGCCTATTCCTTTGTATTGTCTTTGCTTGGTGAAGGTGTTCTTTCCCTTAGAATTTTTGGGCATTTTACATAAATACAATGTCTGATGGAAATAGGTCTTCAGATTTTTTGCCTCAGACAAAACGTTCAAAGCCATATTTTCGTCAAACATTTTGTCCACTAAAAGAATTCTGAAGGAATTCAATGTCTTATCTCTTTTAGGCTAAGTGTTTTACAGGGGGTTATTTCATTGGTTTTAGGTAATTTATTTTGCACTTTTTGTCTGCAACAACAAGTTTGAAGGGTAATTGCCCTTCGGGCATTTTGCTCGCATAAAAACCTTGAAGGAATTATAAGGTCATTTATTTAGGCCAAAGGTACTCTTTAGAAATCCCGAAGGATCATTTTGATTTTGTAAAAATTTCAAAGGATCATTTCCTTTGGGCATTTTTCATTTGCAAAATTCTCAAAGGGAACTTTCAAAGGGCGAAGAACACTTACAAAAAACTTAAAGGACACGTTTGAAGGGCCATTTTGCCTTTGAAAAATATTTGAAGGATTATTTCCTCTGAGAATTTTGCCCTTAAAAAATTCATGAAGGATGTCTACAAAATGTTTGAAGGATAATTTTGGATTTGGAGGACATTTACACAAATCCTAAAGGGCACTTTTAGAATGTGGATGACACTTTCAATAATTCTGAAAGGCACTTTAAAGAGTTTAAAGGACCTTTCTTAAAGTTTGAAGGGCATTTTTGTAGGGCAGGTTCCCTTAGTAAAAAATTATGAAGGGTATATTCAAGTTCCCAAAAAATTCTTTTAACAAAATTACAAAGGTTTAATTCCTTCAGGAGAATTGCTTGGACACATTTCTTGCAAGACAATAGTGCTGAAGCAAATAAGGAGGCCAAAGACAAAGACTCAAACAAAATTACTATGGAACAAAATCCCTAAAAGAATATTTCTAAATTATAGGTGATAATCTCATGGATGTTTTGACTGGCATATAGACATCAACTTAAAGCCACAACAAGTAGTTATTAGGATTCAAATGTTTAAAATGGTTATATGAGCATCATTTTTAGACCCCATGAAGTATCCATTTATTTTCAATGACATGTATTTATTTAGAGTAGGATGATTTGATATTATGTGATTAAGGCTAAATAGTAAAAGGGACTTAGGAAGCCTATAGAGATACTAAGTGGCATACCGTCAAGACCAAGGAAGAAGTAGTATCTAATCATGCTCCATCCCTTAGATCATGATCTAATGGAGTGCATTTGCTTGCCCTACCAGATCTGACCATACATAGCCAAGGTTAAAAAGTCAGAGATCCCATGGGAAAACATAAGAAAGATAGGTGGCATAATTACATGCCATAAGGTTATAGCTTGAGCAGCTCATTACAGGATCTACGACTTACATGTGCTCAAGGAATGAAGATCTAATGGTGTGAGCCAGGATAGACTTTTGAAAGGGCTATGATTTCATGAAGAGGTGATAAGTGTCTAGAATAGAACCATTAGTCACTCTTAGATCTAGGTAGATACCTAATTATATCCAAAGTGGAATGCCAAGTGTCAATATGTGGTAAGCTTTATTTTCAAATCTAAAATTGATAGTTATTTCATAGATGTGGTAATGGTTCAAGGAATAAAAGAATGTTTGAATGCTAATTCAAATGTGAATATTTCCATTCATGATTGTGAATCATTTTAATTTCATGTCAAGTCCACTCTTTAGACCTCATTTTAGGTAATGGGTTTTCCCTTTAACATACATATATAAGAGATACATTTCCAAAAATGTCCATGATTTAATATTGAGTAACATGAAAGCATTTTCAAATAAGTTATATATGAGGAAAAATATTTGTTGGCTTTCAAATGAGTTTCTCCATCTAATTATGCAAGTGAGTGATCAAGAGATCTTCAAGAGGTTCTACGTCAAGACAAAATTTATTTGGCTCTTCGGGTGAGTATCCTCCTTCTAGGCTTATGCAAAATGCATTTTTCAGCTAAAAGATCAAATGATGTGATCTAGGTGGTTGTAAGTCCTTATCATTTTTTGTGAAGGTAGTTGTAACAATGACTTATCTTGAAAATTGATGAATATCTCAGGTGTAAAAAAATGCATTTTCTGACTGGGAGCATCTTGACAAGACTAAAAACATTTGTTATGCACTTTTTGAAAATTACAACCCATGGTCCCATATTTGGTAAGGATTAGAAAGGTATAAATAAAAGGTTTGCCTTTTGTTTTAGATGTTGGTTGGCCATTGTGTTGGTCTTTATTCTTCTCCAAGTATAGGCTCTTCTAAATTTTGGGATCATTATTGTGTGTGTGTTTTGCCTCTTTTTCTAAGGTGGTTGCAGCTTGTGCAACCATTAGCAAGATCTAAGAGCATCTCTGTATGAATCCCATACCCAAAATGAATCAAATCCACCATGCTTACCCCCATGGTAGCATTTTTAAACATTGATGTATATATGATTCTTCTTTCAATCTAATGTAAATGTATGTGGTTCTATGCCATTTTCTATTGATGAAGTGCAGTGACATATCTTTAAAATGTTGTTGATAAGATATCCTATTCTATGCTCATTACTAATTGTCATCTTAGGTTTAGTTTTAGATTATAAATACCTTTCTGCATTGTATTTGGAGTATGTTGTTGAATAACTTGTTAGGTCACCCTAGGTTTATGGATTTAATAGGAAAAGGCAAATCCCTCTTTATAATTCCATTAGCTTTAATTTGAGTTGTTTACATATTTGTAATAAATGATGTCATGAATAATTGAAATAATTTCGATTGATTCAAAGACCTCTGTCACATTAACCTCCCCTTTTTTATAACTATCAATTTATCCTATCCTGCATATTGCACACCCTCTATATATCTAAAGTGTTATTTACCTACAGATGCATAAACATTGTATAATTAGCATTGTGTTTGCATTTTATGATTTAAATACCATCATTTTAGTCTTTTATTCATCCCCTATGTTATTCAAATTTATTTTTGGATGAAGGTTACAATCACATATTCATATCTATCTCTAGTAGCTTATGTCTAGCCTAGAACATTTGCTCATTCTGTGTGACAACCCTTCTTGGGTGGAGTGATCAAGCTTGGTTGTGTTCTGGTCAATTTTGTGTTCTCTTGTGCCAATAATCCCCATGGAGGTTGAATTGCACAAACTCTCCATGTGAGTAAACTACCCCATAGGTCTTCTCACCTTGGTTTAAATAGATCCAGAAGTAGCAGGGAACTGACTATACCCTTTGTAGGTTCCTCTTAGTCATTTTCTCTAGTCTAGTCCATTATTGATGTGAAACCCTCCCCTAGATATAATGACATTATAGTAGGTCCTTTCTTGATTTAAGGTTTGACAATTTGAATTATACTATGTTTATTGAAAAGAGCTATTAATATTTCATGTTGAAAGGTGTGTTTTCCCTTTTAAACATAACTTTGGAAGTTTCATTATCTTTTAATATTATTTCATCATTAAGCTCAACAAAGTATGTGACTCCAATTTTATCACCTAGTTTCAAGGAAGATCAATGCCTATTTTGAATATCTTCATTTCATCTTTGAGTGTTCTTTATTTTTTTAAAAACTAGAAGGATTGAGATCATCCTACAAAGGTGACTTGTCCAAAAGGCTTGTCTCACCCCTAAGTTTGCACCAAAGAAGAGGGAGACAAGTTTGGAGGCCTATTGAAGGAAAAGGTTTAGATGCTAAAGATTCTTTAGATTGCCAAGATTAGGATAGTCTTGAGATTTTTTTGAACTCCCCATTGTTGAAAACTATCATAGCTCTTCCACTAATTCTAAAACACATAGTCATGTTTGTTTTCCAACTGTATCTCAACCAGTTGAATCCCCTCCCAAGTCTGATCCACTAGGTCCACCTCATTCACCCCCTCATATCCCTTTGTCATTTATTCTTGAACTTGATATTGAACCAATACTTAGGTATAAGGACCAAGATGAGAATGCACATCTTGCATTTCACATTCTTAGATTTATGCCTATAAATTTTGATGAGATGGAAGGATATCCTAATGAGGTCCCAAATGAATTTAGGAATTGCCTCCCAAAATTCCAAGGGAATAATGTAATGAGTGGTGATCAACACCTAAGGCATTTTCAAAATATCATTAGATATTATGAGGTTGAGTATGAGGATGTGTGTATAAAATTGTTTATGCACATACAGGATGAGGATGCTCATAAATGGTTTAATTCCCTTCCTATCAGATGCATTGATTCATGGGAAGAGATGAAAAATGTTTTTAGAATTTAGTATGGTGCTAGGATTGATCCAAGGCTTCTCTTGGCTGAATTTGAAAATATCAAGAAGAATCCCAATGAGTGTGTGTAGTATTTTAACACACAGTTCAACAAAATTATGATGTGGCTGCTTGAAAACATGAGGCCCAATGATATAGTGTGATTAATAAAGTATTGTGATGCCTTTGATAAAAAGGATACACATTTATTAAGGGACAAGGCTCCTACTAACCTATGGTTGGCATTAAATATGGCCATCCAAATTGAGAACAATATCAAGGTTGTGGGAAAGCCCTTGAATAAGCAGGATAATGTGAAGCTAGTAAATCTAGAAAAAACACACCCATGAAGACAACCAACATGAAAGAAACTGTCAAAACTTTGATCTCCACTATGAAATAAATGTCATACAAATTGGATAGAGTTGAAAAAGGGGTTGCTCATGTGTCTAATAGCTATGAATGGGCTCCAAATCTGAATCAAGCACAAAGGGGGCCTACTTTCCATAATAGAGATAATAATAGAGGGAAGAGGCCTACACATAAAGACAGAATAGAAATAAAATAGAATAGAGGGGATAGAAAGTAAGTTCATGATCCTTTAAATGCTAAGGAAAATGCTACAAATTATGATTTAGGCATTGATCAGTGTGATAAATGCTTCCTTCCACACCCTCCATGTGATATTGTTGAAGAAGTCAATGAAGAGCTAGATGAACCTGAATATGCATCATTTGACTATGATATTTTTATGTTTGATTGTCAAAAACCTCAAGATGAATTGACTGCCTCCATAGAATTATTGAATTATGTTACGATTGATTAGTTTTGGAGTATTGTTGAATTGGAGAGTGTCCCAAATTTTGGATTTGCTTTTGATGTTAATGTGACACAAGCATTTGAATTGTCCATCCATGATTTTAATCTCTTGTGAATTATGATGATCAAGGAATATCATGGGGGAAATCCTTCAGTTGAGGATAGGTAGCTATTAATTAATGCAATAGCTGCCCAAAAGAATGACTATAAATTGAGAAATAGGCAACTAGGTGCTACTCCACAAAAGATTGCCCCTACAAATCCCAAGGTAGGGAATGCAACCAAGGAAGTAAAGAAAGATACAATAGTCTAAGAAGCTTCCAAAATGTCACTTATAACTCAAGATGCTAAGCCTATAGGTATTCCTACTAGGAGCAATAAAACACCCATATTGTCTAGCACCATAACGATGCAAATGAATTTAAACAAAATCCACCTTTGAAGGATGTTGTCAAAGTTATAGAACCACTCCAACCTTCTCCACTTCAGATTTTAAGTGACTGTATTCCAGTGAAAAGTGCCATTACATTTCCACCAAACACACCTCTTCCTCCATATAGTGTCTGTGACATGGCTTAAGTGTTGAGTCAAATAAAGATCACCATAACACTTGTTGAGTTATTGTGAATACCTGAATAAAGGAAAAGGGCCTTTGAATATTTAGAATTTGGTGAAAGGTTAGCTAGAAATGAACTTGAGTTACCCTAAGTACCCCTAAAAGAAGATGAATAATCAAAAGAGGTTGTTAAACCCGCTTCAAAGGTCTATTTGGGGATGTCATTGGTAAAGATTCAACTAATTGTGGATCCATTTTATACAACTATACTAATCAATCATCTAGTTATTCACAATTACATGTTTAAATCTAGTACTTATTACAATGTGATGCCCTTGGGTGTCCTTAATGAGCTTGGAGTAAAGATCACATCAACCTTTGGCAAGTGTTATGCCATGGATTCATGTGAGGTTTCAGTTGTTAGACACGTTAAGGGACTAGTGGTGCAATTGGTAGTTCACCTTGAAAGGACTTGAACATGGATGTGGTGGTTGTGGATTGCATACCTAAATGGGGGATGTTACTATCACGTACATGGGATGCCAACATGGGTGGAAGTGTGCAAATGGAAATTTACTACACCCCCATTCTTTTATAGGGTAAGATGGTCAAGCTTTATAAAGAGCCAAAGATGTTACATGTAATTGAAGATCTGAAGTGTGCTCTCAATGAAGTGTTGTATACAGACATTAACCTTGGAAACTTTGTTTGGAATGTTGATATTAACAAATATCATGTTGTTCTTGATGTAGAGATTGATAAAGAAAATGCAATTTGGAAGATGTGCTTTGATTTACCTTGTTCCAATCTTGGAAATGGAGATGGGGTTGTTTTCTATACTCCCAATGGTAAATGTTATATGTTTTAATTTTATCTTTCTTTTGAGTGCACTAACAATACTTCTAAGTATGAGGCAATCTTGATTGGTCTAAAGATTGCTCATGAATATGGAATCAAGTGTTTGATTGTTAAGGGTGATTCTGAGTTGGCATTAAATCAATTTCATAGTGATTTTTCCATGAAAAATAAAAGGTTGAAATAATATCAAAATATTGTTTAACACTTATTGGAGTTATTTGATGTATTCAATATTTGTTATCATGATAGGAGTTTCAACCAAAAAACTAACAGACTTGTAGGGCTAGGTGCTCAATTTGATATTGAAAATACGATCCCTCAATATTAGTATCAAGTGGAGGTGCTTGTTAAGCCTTCAATCCCAGACAATGTTCATCATTGTTAGGTCTTTGATAATTATGAACAAATTAAGAGGTTTATAAACTGTGAGGCTAAGTTTCACGATCATCTCATGGACTTGCAATCTATGGTTCAGGCCATTGATAGGAAGGAGACATTGTTTGGAAAAGACATCATTTAGCTGAAGATAAACACTATCCTAAGAGGACTGGTTAGTTTGGAATCATATTTTGATGGATCCAATAAAATCAGTTTGAGAGACTCATTCATTTTAAAAGACATAACTGAGTGTAGCTTGGGTTCTCATGAGAATCTAAGGAAGGTTTGGATGGGTAGTCACTTAAGTGCAACTGAGAAGAAAAATTACATGAAACTACTAAGAAAGTACCAAGATTGCTTAACATGGTCTTATTCTAAGTTGAAAGTGTATAAGGAAGACTTTTTCTTGCACATTATCCCATTATAGCCTGATAGCAAATATTTTAGGTACAAATAGAGACCCATTAACCCCATCTTGGCCACCCAGATGTAGGATGAATTGAAGAAGCTCAAGGATGGTGGTATCATTCAGCCCATCAAGTATTCATCATGGGTTACAAATTTAGTCCCAGTGAGATAAAAGAATGGTGATATCTGCTTCTATGTGGATTTCAAGAATCTAAACAAATATTCTTTAAAAGATAATTATTGTTAGGTTGTGGAGCTAAAAGCTTCACTATTATGCAAATTGGAGGAGGTTGCTGAGTGTTAAAGTAAATGACGTTAGCATGATCAACCGACGTCAATCATATCCAGTTACGAAGTTATCGACATTAGTCAGGAGTTGGCCAATGTCGATCATCTCCAGACAGATAGAGACTGACGTCGATCGCCTATGCATTTTAGAACTGTTAGATACATGAATAGTTAGTTTGTTGAATGATTAGTTTACATGTAAAGACTAATTTTAGTCTTGACTCTGCATTTCTAATTATTGTAATTAGGAAGTCTAATTATTGTTTTCATGGGATCTATTTACGAGACCCATGGGGCTGTATTGTAATCAAGGACAAGGAAGAGATCCTTCCAATTGTAAGATTAGGTTGATCTGCAGGTTGTTGCAAGATCAAGGGAGATCTACATGGTAAGTAAGGTCAATTGATTTACAGGTGTGTAAGATTAGGGAGATCTACTTGGAGTACTTTGAGTGCTTGGTGGACTAGTAGGGCAAGGTTGTTTGTCACTGACTGGTGGAGGGAACAACTTAGTTATTGAGTTGTGGATGTAATTGGTGGCGAGAAAGAACTCTTGAGGGAGAATATCTGTATGCCCAAGAGGTGTTGGAAGAGTGTGGCATCTTCATTGTATTTCCTTCTGGAAGAGTATTAATACAAGATTGTATTATCTCTTATATTATGTGCTATTTTTGAATTCTAGTTACATGTTACTTCTGGTTTAATTTCGTGTTTAGTTGCTTATACAAAGGTAATCAATTGTGCTCTTAATCCTAACAAGTTAATTTTGAGAACCTGCTACAAAGCATCACTGGTTCATAAATGTTGTCCACATTGGATGGATTCTTAGGTTACAACTAGGTTATAGTCAAATAATTCGAGAGGTTTGAGACTGAAGTCTATCCCAATGAGCTAGCGCATTAGACCTTTCATGCAAAATTTAGGTCTTGTGAACTCACCCAAAGTGTGCAAAAAAATATTGGTTCTCGTAGGTTTTATTGCACAATGTTCACTTGTTCATATCCTTCTCTTTATGAAAATTAAATAGGGATTACATAAATGTAAATATAGACTACCTTGATTCTTTGAGTTCTAGGTTTGATTAATATCACTATGCATAATATTCTCATCTTATATTAGAATCATTTACTCAGTAAAGAAAATAAAAATAGAGCAAAACTCATATTTAATTCTAATCACTTAATTGATACACCATCATTCATCATAAAACACACGAGGTTGATAAAACCTACTATCTAATATATTAAGCTTAATCATCAGAAAGGCAAAAGTTCAACACAAATTTATCCCAAAGTCCCCCCATAGTACTTTACAATAGGGGTATTTACACATTTTTTTCCCTGACCAAGTTTTTACAGTCATTAATGACATGAAGAATTGGCACCAAACTCTAAATAGACTATGTGTCATGGTGCTCAATAATTAATTTTTCCTAAAGCCCTGAGCCTCTACACCCCCTCTATCCTTGCTCTATGTTATACCTTTGTTTCCATGTGTTCCTCTTCTTACGGGTTTGTGTAAAAATTTATATCAATAAGGTTGGGGTGACTCATATGAACTATTCTCTTAACTACTCATGGTTCCCATGTGTTTCCCTAGTCTTCCACTTCTATTCTAAACCTTACAGCCTTATGTTGCTCATGACTCATTCCCCTCTAATTAGGTCCTCTCGTGTTGGTTCCTCTACATTGTTGTCCTCTTGTGCCCCATAGGTTCTTTGCCACAAAGTTTATGTACCTATCAGCTATACACCATGGTCCTTTAGTGCCATGATGATTCTGCACCAAAATTAGACAATACTTAGCCAAAATTTTAGGGCCAACAATAACTAACCTTTTTTCAAATAATCTAGAACACACTAGATATTTCCTAATGCACTAACCTATAGGCAATGTGTTTTTAAAATTTTCACATGCCTTTACAAAAGAATATTCTATTTTCAAATATTATAATTTCCTTATAGAATATAATATTCCTAATCCAACTAAAATTAGGATCCCTATATTGATGCAGTCTTTTGCTTTCCCTAGAAGATCTTCATTTTATAATGTTACTCATTGATAAGATAGAGATCCAGAATAGGTCTCATGAAAATCTCATTTTCTTGATATTCTAGATCCTTAAGCTCCTTCTCAGATGTATCTATTACTTGTTTGATGCCCTTGACATCTCCTGTTTTCTCTTTTGATGACAAAATTAGGCCAATGATTCTCTTGTTATCATCTATTATTTTTCCTTTCCCTTGGTTTCTCACTTCTTGCATAAAATAAATAACTATATGCTTGAACTCCTCATATGTGATAAGAACCAAAGAACTAAGTGAGGTGGGCTACTTTATTAAGCTATCCAAGATGTGCAACATCTTGTCTTATTATTGATTGAGGCCTTTGACAACATCCTCTAATTGCTTAGAACAGTTTCTTAAGGCCTTGATCTTATCAATTAATATGGCCATAGCCATATTTAAATGGTATAGGCTAATTATCCTAAATTTTGGGACTTGATTCTTAGTCAATTCTCTAATTACGTCCTTGACTTAATAACTAATAGCCTCCCATTAGTGCACTTGGCATGTATCCATAGTAATTTATTTGTTTACTGCATTTTACTTGGCCCTGATTGTCTTCAAATAATTGAATAAATCAACCGTGGTGTTTTCAAATTTCCTAAACTAGTCCTCATAGATTGACAAGATGGCTTGTTCCTTAAAATTCTTGTTATACTATAGGATGCCTTTGATCATTAGTTGTAGTTTCTCTGATTGAGCCTAGGATACATCAAGGATCTTCTCTTCAAATATTTTGTCCTCTTCTAGATTTTACCCTTCCACTAGAGTTAAACTTGTGAATGGTAATACCCTCTACAAGGTTAACTCTTCCCCATTGACTATGGCTTTCCTTTTAATCACTCTTTCCAAACTGGTAGTCTCTAGATTAAATTGAACCCCCACTAATGATTGAGTCACCTTTGGATCTAGTGTTTCTACCTATGTTACTTGATTTCAGTTGAGTATCCATCCTTTCCTTTTCTTCTTGTTGTTAGGTAACTATTCATGGTTTCAATTCTTCATGCACTAGAATGTTGATTTCCTACATCATTACCCTAGGATGGTACATAGTTGGAATATTTTGTATCATTCCATATATAAACCATTCAGGAATGGTTAGATCCTAGATTGTGTTTTCTTCACTGAAAAGGTTGACCTTACTCAAAGGATGAGTGAAGGTCAACTTGGGCTTCTTGAATCCTATAGAAACCAATGCCAACTTAGCTTTTCTCTTTGGCGTATCCACTATAACTAAGCCCAAAGCTAATTCTTTACCCTTTTCTTCCTTTGACTCTTCAACCTAAGATTCTTCCCTCATCAGACTAGTAGGAACTAGATAGAATTATAATTGCATCTTCGACTATTTTCCCAGTATCTAATGCCACTATGTCAATCTTTTCAATAGGTGACCATTATTTTGTTGGCTAGGCTAAAGATGATGTTATCTCATCAGCTCTCCTTTCCTCAATCCTTTATTCAAATCATGCCTTAGGATTTTGTGTCTCTATTTGTGGTTGTGTTAGAGAAGGTATAGGAAGTGCACTACTAAGTAAATGGTACCACCTCAGCCCTATCTTCCACCTATTATCACTTTCCTTTTATTCTCTAAGCATCCTAACTTCTAGATTGATGTTATGTTTCTTCAATCTCCCTAAGACCTTGGTGAATGAAGATGTTATAGTGTATACATGGTCATAAGCACTAGGATAATGCTCATAAACTAGATTGATCCCCTTTGCTTTCAAATGTTTGTCAACCCTTCCCTAGGGGTACCATTGTCTTAGCTCATCAACCTGTAAATTAAAATAGGTTCTATGTTGGAAGAAGCCCCAATATTATCACATTGTTGAAATACCATCTTGCCAATGGTTATGGGTAGGGTATGGAGTTCCCTTCCTCTTGGTTTTACAAAAACCATCTATCCCATTACATATTTGGTAGCCTACTTATTGTTTTGCAAGCTTGATAGGCACATGGACTTGCAGCCTAAGTTGCATGCATTGTGTCCCCTCAATCCTGATAATAATGCAATCTAGATACAACCACATATCTCCCACAGCCTCAATAGTCTTCTTGATTAGAGGATTGACCGTTATTATTGGCTTCCCTATGATGGTCTCAACTAAGGCTGGATGAACTTAATAAAAATGAATTGAATATGGTCCTTGTAATTGAAAATGTGCAACTTTGAATAATACTGGGAGACTATTTATTTCCCATCAGGTGACCATTTTCTAAGGCTGAGGATCTTTGTGGTGGAAAATAGGGAATCTAGCAAGTAATTCATCATATAAAATTGGTTCCTAGTTTTAATCTTAATTACAAAAAACTACCCACTCAAACAAGTGCTAATCATCTCACCTAGAGGAGGGGTGAGTTATTTCTCAACCATGAAATAAAAAAGGGGACCTAGAGTTTGTCCATGTATGTGGTGGTTGGATTTCCACATAATATATTCATCATACCCATGATCATCCTGATCCCAAGTCTGAATTGGCTAATTGGGATGTTTCCATTGAGGTCAGAGAACACTTGATTCCCAGAATACAGCCACAGGTCAAGGATATTCTTTAGGTTATTCTTTTTTTCCCACTCATTGATTATGGTTACATCTATTTAGGTCTTGGGAAAATTTTAGTAGTTTTCAAAGGCTAAAGGAGAAATATAGACAAATAATTTTAAGCTACGTTCATGAATTATCATGCCCTAATCAATTTTAACATCTTTAAAGATGAGAGCAAGAACATTAGTACAATGTAGTACCTCTAGTTTAGCTACTATAAAATGTAAAATTGTCATCTGAATAACCATTATATCATAATACCTTCTCTTTACAAATGTGTTCTTCTTATCTTCCTTTATGATGGCTAGTTGTTCCTCGACTGTCCAGAATAACTTGGACCAATGAATGCCTTTAGTGTTGAGAGTTGTGATGTTGAACTTTATTGCCTTAAAAATCCTCTCTTTTGCATCTGAGGTCAAATAGAGCTCTATATCTTTCCTAACTTGTTTTTGGGCCACCATGACTATGAATTAGATGAAATTGCTCACTAGTGGATTGTTTTTCAACCCTAGATCAAATCGCTCTTACTCAGATGATAATTCACTCTCATTGGCTCAATTTGTGATCAATACAGGGTCAAATTAGGGATTTTATGCATGTTAGGGCTTTTTTATAGGTCTTCTCAGTGCTTTAATGGTAGTGACTAATTTAAATGATGAGCTTCATAGATTTTATGCAGACCATGCATTTATACTTTTTCCATCTCATGGATCTACTAAATCTTCAAGTATGTCATTTTATGCAGACCATGCAAGCTAATTTTCATTAAATATAGTTTCTTATGCATAATTTTGTATTGGTTTGTCAATTATACTAATTTCACTTTGTCTCTATTTGAATTTTTTTATTGTTGCATATGATAATTGCTTATTGCATTGTTGCCTTCAAAATTTCAATGGTGAACCCTACAAAACATGATACTAATTAATAGTGACTAAAAACTATGCAATAATTTTGCACTATACCATGTCAAAGTCAAAGTAGTAAATCATGATAATATGTTTTTTTTAAACACCATTTTTTGTCAATAAATAAAACTATTAGCCTTTTTCTAATGCTGCAATCATTGTTTTTATTAGATTAGTATATAGAGTTATACATACTTGTTCTTAGAAAGATTGGGGGGGACGGGGGGTGCAGGGTGTGGGGTTGTGCATGATGTGGCTTGATGATGCATGACTACTAGCATGCAAAAGTAAGTAGCCTATTCTAGTTTGATTTTTTTAATATCATTATTTTGAGAGGTTCAAATATAAATTTATTCAAATGTGTATATTTTCTATAATTAATTTTTTCTATTTCAAAAATATTGTGTTTTGAATAATTTGAATACCTTATACTTCAATTGATATAGTGATATGGTTAATGACATTGTTGTATCCACTATGAAACCACCTTGCATTATCAATCTTGATAAAATCTCAATTATGCTTTCTTTGTCAACCATGTATATAGTATTTTCATGTAAATAAAGATCTCTTTAATAGCTATTAATTAAATTAATAAATTTTTTATTCCATTCTTCAGATTATAATATCCAATCTCTGATAACTCTATCAAAAAAATTATATACTCATAAACAAGTGGTCACTTATATGTATAAAGTCTTGTATTCTTCCAAAGAGCATATAATAAATAAATTAAAAAATAAAATCTATAATCAAAAAGGATTTTAAAAACCCTATAATAACACTATCTACTAATAGGTTGCAATACTCAAAAAACAATACTAATCCAAATGTGAAGAAATGATGTCCATGCCAACAAGCAGTTAAAAAAAGAGGTTTCCTTATCTGGTCCTTACAAAATCACACATGGCTATAACAAAATATTATAACTAGTAAAGCTGCCAAAATGGCTCTCTATCATAACCAACACCTTTGCCCTTAATACTTGCAATGAACCATTTAAGTCTTGGAAAAATAAAACTGAACTGAATATTTTTATTGGACACACAAGAGATGAAATAATTACTATTTAATCCAAAGGGCCAAAATAACACAAAAGCGATAGGTGCTAATAAGGGTCCTTTAGTCGGTGCCTGGGCAACCATATATGGATGTAAAAATAAGTTACAAATAGGCCAACTGCTAACTTTTCCATAATCTCTACAATTGAGACTTAGAGATTTTGAAAAATAAATCCAGCATAAATATTTTTATTGGACACGAAACAGGGAAATTAATTGTTTAATTTCAACGGCAAAAATGATAAATTATTGAGTGACAACCACAAACATTATATAATTGGAATTTTTTTTGGTAGCAGTGGCTTTAAATTGGTCCCCATATTTTTTTTGATAAAATTCAATACATGTGGTGAAATCTATGGTACCATGCCTTTATGGTAGGTACTAATAATTGAAATTTAAATTTAAATAATATTAAACACATTACACAAGCATTGGGCCCTTAGTGTAATCAAGTGGATGTGTGTGTGTGTAATCACTTTCTCAAGATTGATTGAAACCACTCATTATAAAAAGATAACTTTTTAAAAATATTCTTATTGAGAAACCACTTCCTTATGAGCAAAGAGCCTTGGGGTGCCACTTGTGTCATTAATACCAACATGTTTTGTTAGACATTATCATAATATATGCTCCTCATATTTTTGTAGGTAGACTAAGGAGCTTATTAATATTGATTCTCACCAAACCACCTTAGCAAAATTTTATAGTTTGATTTGAATTGGGACTCGTCATGTCTACACATTTCATTGGTCAGTGCTCTTGTATTTTTAATTTGTTTTGTTCAATTCTTGTGTGAAAGTTAATGTGTATGTCTATTTATGTTTAGTTGGTTATGTCAATGTCTAGGTAGAATCATAATACCTACAACTTTAAATTTTTTGATTAGATATAAAAATTTTCATGTATTCTTTTTTAAATAGATACGGTTTTTTTGTTGGCCTCCATCTATATAAAGTTTTTACAAAAAAATCAATTAAAGTTTGAAAAGGACATGATTGAAATCAAAAAATGGTAAAGATAATTGAGTGGCGAGCCAAAACAAAAACCATACAAACATAGTAAAGAGCGCTATTAACAAAAAAGGGTTTAAAACCCCTAGCAAATCCCCAAGGTTAACCAACAAAAAATGGACAACAAAAAACCAAGGATGACATAGAACACCATACACTTACTCAATGCAGAGTCATTTCATCTGATCTTCAATGAAATTAATTTCCTTGCCTTTGAATTTTATGGAAGACACCTCACCAATTATCGAGCACTTATGTTCTTGAGAAATAACTTTACACCCACCCATAAAAACTATTGTGTTGTTACTATGATGTCTGCCTTGCATTGCCCTTGAAATGACCCTTCTTTGCAAATTTTTGAGCTAGTGAAGTATTGCAATCTTGCCACAAGCAACCATTTTAGTCAACATTTCAATTGCCTCCACCCTTGATCTGTTATGTCAACTCTCCTTCCATTGAGTGATTTCTACAATTCGGCTCTTGATGTGTGCCATAGGTGGCAGAGACCAAAATTACCCCTTCGAAGATTTTGAAAAATAGAGCTTTTACTGAAGTTCTTCAACAAAGCTAACTAAGAATAGGAAACTGGGCCCAGACGAGTCACATGTGAGCCAATGAATGGCAATTTGGGAAGAGAACCCAAATCATGCTTGACAATGTCCTCTAAAAGGCCGCAACGATGCTCTAAATTGATGTAATATATTCTTATTGTTATTGAACTGTATGCATTATTTCTACATTTTTTTAGATTGTAAGAATTTAGAATTATGTAAGTATAATATGTTATCAAATATAAATATATATTTAAAAATATTTTATTAATTAAAAATGATTGATTAATTAAAAATATTTAATTAATTAAAATATTTTTTTACCATTTTTAAATTTTTAAAAATTTTAATTAGAAAATATATAATTATAAAAAATAATATTAAAATTTAAAAAGTTTGATTGATTGAAGTGTATTATAATTTAAAATTTTAATGTTAGAAATTTAATTTAAGTTTGAATTGGACTCTTAATTATTCCATCTTTTATAGATTAATATTTGAAAATACATTTACTAGACTCAAATTTTTATGATACTTTTCACAATAACTTAAAATTAGTTATTAAGAAAGATTTTAATTCTCTAATCAATTTATGTCCTTTTTTTTTTTAATGATAATTTTTTTATAAAATAAAATAATCAAATATTCTAAATAAATAATAAATGAGAAACATTTATAGAAAAATCATACTCTAGTCTCAAAAAAAATTATTATAAAATTTGAACTAGTTTTTGAATTATTAAAACTATATGTAATTGCTTTTAGAATAATATTTCATGACATCAATAAAATTTTCACATTTAAATTAAAAAATAATTATTAAATGTAAACTAATAAATATGATAAAACATATTAATAAAAATATCAATTTTATAAATAAAAGAAAATAAAAATTATAAAATTGTATTTAATTATGAAGAAAAATAATCCATTTTCAATATGTTATTGACATATTCAAAATCTTTCATTCTTTTAAATACATTTAAAATATGATAAAATAAATGAATTTAACATCTCTTTTTCTTGACAATTAAATATATAAAATATAATTACACTTTTCTTTTTTCTTTTTAATGTAATATATTCTATACATAACATAATACATACACATACGAACGGGTAACATGAAAGACAGCCCCAAACTCAAAAAAAATAGAACACGTGTCATATGAATCATTTCTTAGACCCCTAATCATAAAGTGCACAACCCTGGTTATTCCCTGCCTTCCGTCAAGCAAGAGAATGCCATTATTGAGCATAGCAGCAATGCATCTAACCTTCCAATGGCCGGACTCCGTTCTAAACCCCTCCATTTCTTGTAAAAATAGTTAACATGGCCCAAACCAAGAAAAGATCCCAATCTAATTTTGCTAGTAAGGTATGCTATACCTTACAGATATCCGGGGCAATTTACCTTCGCGAGGGATTTTTATTAATGCTCGAAACACAGGCAATGATTGCCGAATTTGTGGTAGAATCAATAAGAAAAGGCCTCCGGAATTGGGCTAAGCTTCATTTTCCACGAGTACATGCTCGCCACATTTCTGGATTTCAACCTTTCGGATTCCTCGTAACGATTGGTGTCTTCCGAAAATTCGCTGCTCTTGTTGCTGCTGTACAGCCTTCGTTGCAATGCACCAGCCGCTTTTACGGCAAGGGCAGCCATGTCAGGAGCGGGAAGAGGGTGTTGTAATTTTTCCAGAGGGAGAAGAAAATAGAGGTGATTCACTTTCAGTAGTGCTCTGCAGGGAGTGGGGTTAAATACTCATCAAAAGCCATGGAATCAGAATGGAAAACGAAGAAGCCTGCCATTTCTCTTAAAATTTCAGCCACTTTCACAGGCTCCAGATATTCCTTAAGGCTGCCATCGTCAAGTATTAACTTGGCAGAAGGATGAGTCGCTTGAGAGGATAGACAAGTGCCCATAAAATAAAATCCTTGTGAGATGGAATTGGGGCGTCAGGTGTGTGGTCCGTGTCCCCTGGTCTGTTATCTACATAGATTTATAGGCTCAATTCAAATGGTAAACACCCCATAAAAGACACGAGAAATTAAAATTGAACAGGAACAGTAAAGGTTTAAGGAACGGTTAGCTTGTTGGAAAAGCAAATGAATTATGCTGAAAGACCGGGCCCTCCGGTGAGGCATGTGACATAAGCGAATAGTTCGTTCTCGTCCACGATGAAACGGATTTATTTGCTAAGGCATGACGTAAACCAACAAATCATTTCACTGTTAACAAACACAAAGGAAACTATTAGTCAAAGTGGAAAGTAGCACGCTCACATTAGTTCCCTTCCCTCCGCGCACCCTAGTGTTGGGATGGGAAATTTGGGTCATACCTGGTTTCTACATTCATTTTCCGGGGTGTGAAGCAAAACGTCTAGATTTAATTAGATTTCAATGCAAATATAAAACATCAAATCAATTGTATTTAACTAATATTTAAAATTAGAGAAATGAAGCGATATGGAAGGTTTAAACATATATTTAAATATTGGGAGCTAGAGTAACATTCAATAGATTTTGATATTGGAATAGCTTTCAGCGTTAATTCATGAAGTTTTAAAACTCATAGAAACTTATTATTATTGGTTAATCGAATGCATTGTTATCATTGAAGTGAGGGGTGTATCCAAAATACCTAGGGTTTAGAGATTGTTGTATATAGATTTTAGTTTGTATTTTGTGATGCACTGATAAATAGTTAACTTTGGGAAGATACTAACATTTTACCTCAGAGATATGATACTGAGTGTAGACACATAAATTTGGTCACAAATACTTGACATTGCTATTTCTTGACACATTCTAAAACACATGACTTGTGAACGATTCTATGACTCTTATTCACCATTTCTCTAAGCCATTTATCTATATGTCGGCTCAACCCTTTATTTTTCATTGCTTCTATACAAATATTTCAATGTCAAATGATCAAGTTTTCTAACATCACGTTCAGATTATCTCTAATAGAAGACAAGTGTCCCTGATCCCTCTGGACTGGTCTACGCTAAGCAAATTAGAGTGCACTACACACCTATCTACTTATGGTAGTTGTGTTCCACTCTATATAACAGTTACTTTCCCGATTTGAAATCAATATTTTTGGCCCCCTCACACATTTCGCATGGTTGGCTAAAGGAAATTGTCAAAGTGTTCACTTATAAATACATGTCAAGAGTCACTCATTAGATTTACTTGGTTGAAGCTTTTACACTTATGCACATTGATAAAATATGTCCTATTCTACCCAAATTTAAATCATTCATAATGAATAATCATAAATCAAGTCAAGATAACTATAAATCAAGTCAAGAGCTATCGTTGTCAAATATCAAAGCCATTTTATAGCTGCATACACATAGTCAAAGGAGCATAATTACACATTCACTCTAGGTGGGAATACTATGTAATCTTGATTTCCTTCATCTAGAGTATTAGATACATAAATAATTGTCAATCATTAAGGGGTGATTGAGATCAACTCAACCAATCACTACCCTCTTTTTCTTTTATCTTTTCAAGTTATCAAAGTGCCCTAAATGTTTGAAAGACAAGAGAAGATAAACAACGATCTACATACTATTGAACCCTAGTTGCAATATCTCATATTAATCATTATTAATAGGTATAGAAGGCACAATGATCATTTTTACGCATGGTCAACTAGGACAAGTTTGTGGTCAATAAACTCAGGTACAATGCACTAATGTCCTCTTATAGTGTTCTTGTCTTGAAATATTTTCTATTTTTATCTTCTCTTTCATTTCCAAAAAAAGTCTTTCTCTATCTTCTTTGTCAACAAAGTATCACAATCAACTTGGATAATTCTCTAGTGAACATATTGAAATTCACTATACCACTTTACCCTTACAAAGGACCCATAAATATTTTGTTTATGTTCATGACTCTAATCCTAAGCTTGTATAATCACCTGGGCGGATGCCCAAAGTTAGGGGACCAAAAGGGGGGCATTTCTAAAAAATGTTTATCAAAGCAAACATGATTCAGGTCGTTACTAAATAAATAATTATAAGGTATGGAAATATTATATTTTATTCTTTTAATTTTTTATAAGTATATCCTTATAAATAAAGCTTCTAGAATAATTAATTTTGGTGTAGTTGGATATAGTAGGGTTATTCGAGATTATACAAGAAGTGTTAGATGATTTTTATATAATTTCTATATGGGTAATTCTACTAGGGCACTTGTGTATTTATAGTAAACTTTAATTCAAATTAGGACCCAATATATATCTTAGAGATCATAAAGTGGTAACAAAAGTGGTGGCACTAAATTTTTTCCTATAAATCTACCCTTTTTCTTGTAAATAGATTTTTTTTTTTTAAAAAAGGCTAGAAACTATGTTATGGAAGTTTTGAAACTCATAAATATGTATCATTATTGACTAAGACAATTCATATTTATCATTGAATTGAGGGATCTACCCCAAATACCTAGGCCTTAGACAACAATGTATACAAATTTTAATTTCCACATATCTTTAAGTGTGTAGGAAGCACCTAGGATTTTTATTTTGTCATAGGAAGCCTTTAAGTGTATGTGATGCAGTGGTAAATGGTTATCCTTGAGAAGATACCTAAATTTACCTTAGAGACATGATAGTAGGATATAATATATTTCAATCCTCTACAGTTAGTGATTTGAAATATTGGGCTAACATTGTTTTAAAAACAGTATAAGTATATATGTGACCTCACATACTAGACACACCCTATAGTAACCTTCCTTGTCATAACCATATAACTCTTGGAGTCGTTGTTTTTCAATAGAATTTTGTTGAAAGTATAATAACCACAAGATTTAGAATATTTCAAATAATTTTGACATTAGGTAGAAACTATAGAATCCAAAAAGTGTTTTAATATTACTGAACAATTAAATGGACATGGTAATGAAATCCCATCAATCATTAAAAAAAATTAGAAAATAATTAAATGTTGGGAAAATTTAGTCCTCACATCATGCTGATCATTTTGGTATGTAAATCTAGTAACACTCTCTGAAAAACCAAGAACTCCTCCATATTTTAGTACTAACCTAATCAAGTGACATTGAGACAAAACTTTATAACCTTATAGTATAAATACATGCCATACATGATGACCTATAATCCCAACTCTCCATCATCAATGTCAAACACACAAGCATGATGGATACTCTCTATGAAATAAGTGGGCATGATTCACATACCTACCTAAGTAAACAATTTAAACACAACTCCAATTTTAGGATAATACCACATGGTCCTAAATTCATTTTTCAAATATCCCCAAGTTGGATCTATAGGTTAGAGAAATATGTCCATCTTCACAAAATCAAATTATGGGAATGGCTACCTATAGCCTCTTTTAGCTTGGATATTTTTTTCCAATGGTTTCACTAGTACAAAAAATTTGATTGTATTTCTTACATGGTAAAAAAATTGTGATGTCCTACAAGTTTTATTTATTCCAAAATCATATAAAGATTTCATAGGAGATCTAACCAAATTGTAATAGATTGGTTCTAGTCAATAATATCATAAATTTTGAAAAACTAACATAAAATTTAAAAGGGTTGAGAAATGACTTATTCAAAAAAAATCCTTAGTGACATGAAATAGGATATTAGAGACTAGGTGAAAATGTTATAACCTTAGGATAGGATTGAAACCATTACATTAGCTAAGTTGGCTAAATAAAATATAATACATGTATTCTAAATAACACCCTTTTGTAATTCCATGCCACCATAACTAGAAACATTTTCAAACCATGACTGGAGGGGTAGTTTACCAGGTTCTACAATTATCATCTTGCTTTACTAAATCATTTTAGATGTAATGCTCATATTAGCTTCCCATTCTATATGCTATCTTCCCTTGAGCATTCAACTTTTAGAATTAAAGCTAAGTTGTCTAAGAATCCCTCCAAGAAACCCATTCCCTTGCACCAAGGTCTTATTCTCTAATTATATAATTTCCACCTTGCTCTAGAGCCACTTAAGCCTATCTAGTCTCATAGCGGTGAAATTTTTACCAACCCTGATGATACTGTTGTACCTAAAGAGCCTTTCCCTTCCCCTACTTATCATAATATGAAAGGGGTTTCATTTTCTTTATCTAATGAGGAGACTACCATGGTGACTTCTACCCACACTCTGGTCTCTAAAAGTAGTGTGAAGAGCAGGAAGAGGAAAGTTGGGGAAGTAGAAGAGGAAACTATGAGGGACAATGTGGGGACCCCTAAAAATCTTAGTAGTACTCTTGTGGGTCATGGTAGTAAAACTAATATTTTTGCTAAGGATAAGGAGGGATTGTCCTCTAGGGTTAGGAGGTTAGGGAGGATTGCTGGAAAACCTACACTGAAAGATAAACTTATTGATTATTCATAGAGTGCTTCTGAATAATCCACTTAGGGGGATGAGGCCAAGGTTATTGAAGTCTAGGATATTTTTGAGGATGCAGAGGGTAAGAATGAGATCTAAAAGACTGATGTTTTTGGTGGTGATGTTGGTGATTCTAAGGATACTGCTAATGAAGGGGGAAGGATGTTTGTGAAGGAAGATATTGATGAGACAAAGGAAGGTGTTGATTATAAGAATGACATTGATGCCCTAAGGGGTCATGTAAATAAATTGGAACACTCAATTTCCACTATGCTCAGGCATACTATGTTACTTAATCTTTCTATGTTATAGGATCTTGAGACTACAGCTGTGAAGGACATAAATGAGAATTTAAAAAAGTTGGATGAATTTACTAAATCTATGGCTAAAATATGGGAGAACCTTTTTCTTTAGTTCTAGTTTCTTTTATGTTGTTTATTCTCTGCTTCTTCATACATGCTATCTTTAGGCTGGTTTTGCTATCTTTGTTGTTTATGCTAGTTAAGCGAGCTATGATGTTATTGTTTTGAGGATCTTTTGTGATGATGCCTCTGGGGTTGCTTTTTGCTACTTTTCAAGGGTTTGAACCCTTGTTTTTTCCACCTTAATTAATCAAAAACATTTTCAAACCTGATGACTACACCCATCAAATACATTAAAAAGGCTATGATGTGAGCCTAATAATCAAATGTATTTTATTACAAATTTGATGATAAATTCATATCGAGCCATGGATATATAGAAAAATATTATACTTACTTGATGTAAAGTCACCTTTAAAGTTTAACAAGCTATAATATGAACTTGAATCCCTAAGGGACTAAAAAGAATAATAAAATGATATAAGGGAGGAACCCACACTATAAATTTTAGTTCACATAAATTATATCATCACTACTCCTTAAATAATGAAGATCAAGGAGTACCATTAAAAACACTTCCTCACAATCATCTTTGATTCTCTTAGCACACATAACTTCATTGAACCTCATCTATCCAAACAAGCCAATTTTTATGTGTATCCTTTTTCAAATTATGAAGTCATTATAGCAAATGGTGGAACTTTATCTTTAAGGGAAAATGCTGAAATATCTAAATTTTAGAGGGGGAATATAATTTTAAATCAGATAATTTTGTTCTACCTCTAGGAAGTTGTAACATAATTTTTGGAGCATAATGGATTTAGACACTAGGTCCTATCATATGGTAATTCACTAATAAGGATAAAAACAAACCTCAAAAGGAGTCACTTTTGGATCAACAAGTATCATTATCTCTCAATGGATGGGTAAATTGATTAAAAATAGATCTCATGTGATTTTCACCTAATTTTTGACTATCTAACTTAATGTATCATTTGATTCCAACCACCCACTAAACCTAAAATAACTATTATCTAAGCATAGATTTGTGTTTTATAAACCCAAAGGATGACCTCCATAGTAGCCTAAATATCACACAATTTAATTTGATCTAGGTAATGTACCTCAAGACATTGATCCTTATTGGTACCCATTTATATATAAGAATGAAATTTAAATAAATGTGCAAGATTTATTGAAAGTGGTAGTCATTAGACCTAATATCAATCCTTAATCTTTCCTCACATTACTAGTACAAAAATATATGGGTAATATCATCTTTGTAATAAATTTTGAGCATTGAATAAACTCATAATCAAGGACAAGGTTTACATTCTAGTGATTGATGAGAATTAGGACAAATTGCATGGATCCCATTTATTCTCCAAGACCAAATTGAGGTCAAACTATCATTAGGTATGCATCAATTATGATGATATTCCTAATAAAACATTTGAAACTCATGATGGGAATTATGAGTTCCTCATCATGCCATTCAACCTCAACAATGATCTATCAACAATTTAGGGCTTAATGAACAAGATTTTAAGGTTATTTATTTATAAATTCATCTTGGTATTCTTTGATGACATTTTATTAATATTCATAGATTGGAGGAGCATCTTATGCATTTATGACAAACCTTCCATCTCCTTTTTGATAATTAGTCATGTGCCAAATAGTCAAAGTTTGATTTTGGACAAAACTAAATTGATCATCTAAGACACATCATCTCTGAGGAAGGACTTAAAGTGAGTCCCCAAAAAACTTGAGGCTATTAAAAATTGGCCTAAAAGTAAAACAATCAACAACCTTCACATAATTTCAAGCTTCACTAGATTCTATGGAAGTATGCCCATGAATATAATAAAATTATAACTCCATTGACAACCGTGTTGAAAAAGTATTATTTTTTATGGTTAAAATTGGTAGTAAAGAACATTTAATTTCTCAATAAGGTAAATATGTACTATGATAGTTTTGGATATGTGTGTCTTCTCAAAATCCTTTATCATCAAAATTAATGCTTCAAGCAGTGGTATTGAAGTTATCCTAATTTAGTAAGGTCAACCCCTAGCATTCACTAACAAAGCATTTACCATGAAAATATATCCATCTCCACATATGAGAATGAAATTATATTCATCCTTCATCTAATAAAAAATTGGTGCCCATTACTAGTTGGGAGACTCTTTTGCATCAAAATTGATTACTATAGTCTCAAGTAATTGTTGGATCAAAGAGTCTATTAAGCCAAGTAACAAAATTAGGTAACCAAAATAATGGGTTATGAATAAGATATTACATATAATAAATTTAATGTGATATGCACTTAACCTATAGAGTGTCTAGGGATATGTGTGTCTAGTGTGTGGCCTACATCACCTTTGATCTTAAATTATCACATTTATCTTTGTACTCATATAGTTAGTAGGGAACTGACCTATGGAAACCATAGCCTAAGTAGGGTATATAAAAGAGGTAGTGGTCATCACTTGAGAATCATATTATGAATTCTATTATTACTACATGGTTGTAGATGTTGCCCCCGCAAAGTGGCGTAGTCTTATTTATCAACTATTATGCTTTGTTTTCAATTATTATTATGGTTGTAGTTATTGTGTTCTAATATTTTTTATATATTTATATTAATCTACTCATGGTATTAACGTTATTTTGGATTTTCTTGATCTATATAAGTTATTTTATTGTAATTTGTATCAAATCTTCAATTTGGATAAGGTTTAGTATTACCTTTTTTTTCCTAGATTTACTATTTTAGATTGTGTTGATTTTTTTGTTAGCACAGTATTGCTTATTTTTTTGTAAAAAAAATTTGTAGTTAGTAGTCATTGGATTAATTTTTATGACACAATATAAATGGCATAAACCTTTGATAGCCCTTTTTAAGGCCTAAAATCCTCCACCCTAAATCATTAAAAGCTAAACCTATAAGTACAAACACTTGAGGCCATGGGAAAGGGAAATCCATTATAGGATAAACACTAGCTAGGAGGAAATGGAGTCAAAAACATTTAACTCATGGGTTTTTGTGTTGGTTATCCAACTCTAGGTAGATGTGTAAAAAATGGTGAAGAAATATGTCTAGATGTGGTTAAATAGGACATAAATGTATCAAATTAAGAGTTGATCACCATGAATGGGACATTGAAATATCTCTTACCTCATTTTTCTAGAATTCCACCATATAATAATTCTCCATTAGGCCACTTGAGTTCTCTCAACAAGAAAAATTAGAGATGAAACACTGGTTCGAAGAACATGCTACTAGTTTTATAAGTGTGCAAGAATGATGGTAAGGATATGGTCACCTGGATAAATCAAATGAAAAATAATTTGATCTATATAAATCCCCATGTGGATATAAGGTGGCCATGGTAGCTTTGAATTTGGAACCAGATCACTTCATTTAGTATAGATCATTATGCACTTAAACAAAAAGGGCCCCACTATTACTTGGCTAGTTTGTATTGATGGTTTGTATATGTATTACCATATTAGTGTTAAAAAAAATCTTTTAGTAAGTTAAAAATATTGCGACAAATGAGGAACAGAAAGGATTATATTTATCAATTGTATAACTTATCCTTATGTGTGAATGACATCATAGAAGAAAACTGAAATCACCTATTATTAGGTGGGTTCAAGGATGGCATCGAACTTGATGATCATATGTTTAATGAAATTTTGATATCAGATTCCATGGTCTTCATATGTAGGGAAGAGGAAATATATATAGTTAAATGATGAGATGTCACTACCAATAATGAGCACACTAATCCAACATACTTTCCCTCAACCTACCATTTTAACTCCTAAGTAAATTTAAAAGAAATTAGAAAAAGTGTTATGTTTCAACTATGGTAGAAAATACAACAAAGGACATAAACATTTTTATAATAAATTATTTCATGCCATGCAATTTTAGGTATTACCCCTCCATAAATCCTTGAAGTTGTGGGTTTCCTAAAGAAATATAAAGTGATAGTATTGATTGACTCAACAAGTCACATAACTTCATCAATAATAAGTTGGAAACATACATGAAATGTTTTGATTATATAGCTCCAAAAGTTCATATCATGAGTGAAAAAGGTTTCAAAACCAATTGTTTTGGTAAATTCCATAGTATCAAATTTACATAGGAAATTATAATCTAGACTCTCCTATTTTTTAGATTGACATGGGTGAAGTTAACATAGTTTCAGAATTCTAATAGCTCACATCCTTGGGCATGATAGAGATGAATTTTGAGGAGATGTCCATTCATTTTTAGTTTTAAGGAAATACAATTAAACTAAATGGATTTTGTGAAAATTTCCCATAGCTGGTTATTTCTCATCAAATGTATAAGTTTATCAAAAATGGGGAAAACGGGTTAGTAGAAAAACTATTTTCATTTAAGTACAACCACCAAAGATGTCTACACAAATTAATCTATAGAATACTGTTGATAAAATTTCAATTTTTTTTCAAAAATTAAAAAAGGGCTGCCACCACAAAGGGAACATGATCATTCCATTAGATTGGTTTAAGGAGTCAACTTCCAAACATTAAACCATATAGATACCCATATGTTCAAAAGCATGAGTTTGGAAAGATGGTATAAGAAATATTTGAGGCTATTATTATCAGATAGATCCAACATGCATATTCATCCCCTATGGTAATAATACATAATAATTATGACACCTAGAGGATGTTCCCATATTATAGAGATCCCAATAAGTACACAATAAAAAATAAGTTTCCTATTAGAGTAATTGATGATTTCTTAGATGAATTAAATGATGTTTTCTAATTTGAAAAGCTGGGTATTTGTTTAAGATACCATCATAATTAGATTAGAGATAAGGATATACATAATATAAATCTTTGAAGTAATGAAGGCCATTTTGAGTCTTTGGCAATGCCTTTTGGTCTAAAAAATATATCATATACATTTCAAAGTTTGATAAACATTGTCTCTGTCCACTTTTTGGTGAAATTTATTTTTTTATTTTTTATTATATACTAATATATAGTAAGACATGGAAAGAACACTTGTAAAATGTGAGTTGGGTATAGATAATTCTGGAATAACATCATACTTACACCAAGCCATGCAAGTGTTCTTCCAAAGTACATGAGGTAGAGTAATTGGGTCATATTGTGTCACATGAAGACATCAAAGTAGACCCTCAGAAGATCAAGGCCAAGATAGAATGGAAAGTTCCAAAAGCCCTCATGAACCTCTAAATATTTTTGATAGGTTACTATCATCAATTTATTAAAAAATTATGGAAGCATAACAATACCATTCATAACCTTGTTGAAGGACTTATTCCCTTGGATCAAATATTCCACAAAGGCATTTGAGAAATTAAAGGATGTCATGTGCTCCACTACAATTTTGTATACCCCATATTTTTTAAACAAATTCATTATTGAATGTGATACGACTTGATATGGATTGGGGTTAATAATCATGTAGGAAAGGTAACCCCTTGTATTTGAGTGTCATTATCTCAAGGAAAATAATTGGTTAAATCCTATCTATGATAAGAACATGATGGTTATTATTCTTAAAGTCAAACAATGGAGATATAATTTGATGGGTTGACACTTTAATGTAAAAATTGATCATGATAGTCTAAAATACTTCTTGGAACAAAGGTTAACATCTAAAGAATATAAAAAATGGGCATATAAAACTTTAGGGTATGAATTTGAAATTATACATAAGAAATAAAAGGATAATTTAGTCTCAAATACACTATCTAAGAGAGATGAATCCACAAAAGCATTTTTATGAAAATTATCCATATAAAAGGTAGATTCAGTGGATAAGAAAGATCAAAATGGGGAAATAAAAATGATATAGGTTTTGATCTAGTATATCTAGTAGGATTCTAGTGTCTCAAACAAATTTAATTGAAAAGGTAATGCATTATGGTATAAAGATATATTTTACCTATGTTATAATTTTTCCCTCATTCACAAGATCCTTACAGAGCTTCATGTATCTCCAATATAGAGCATTCTGGAGTTTTTAAAACCTATCATAGAATCAAACAAGATTTACTTCACAAAGGACTCAAGGGGGATATCTAAAAATTTGTTGCAGATTGTATGGCATGTTATAAAAATAAAGAAGATACAATTAAGACCCCAGGGATTCTGAAACCCTTATATATTCATAGCTACCCATGGGAGTAGGTTTAAATGGATTTCATAATAGGGTTGCCTAGGTCAGAGGGTAACATGTTATCATGGTAAATTTCATGCAAAGGTTCAAAAAATATGCTCATTTTTTCCTTGTTTGAGCCATTTGCAGTCCTTATAGTAATAAATGATTTTTTGGTTATAAGTCAAAACCTACATGGTTTACCTAAGATCATAGTAATTAATCGTGATCCTATCTTTACAAATAATTTTTTCACTAATTTATTCTCATATTTAGGTACTTAGTTTGATCCTAACTCATAATATCATTCTCAATCTGATAGGTAAATAAAGGTGGTCAAAAAATTCCTAGATGGCTATCTCCATTATTTTGCATTGAATAAATATAAAATATGGGTTCATTGGATGCTATTTTTAGAATGGTGGTATAACACTTCATTTCATACCCCCTAAATATGTCTCCATGTGTTGTATTACATGGGTATCAACCCCCATCCATCACCTCATCTTGAGGGAATAACCAAGGGTTCAAACTATTGAGGAACACCTACAATACTAGCACAAGGTACTATCTAGTTCAAGAGAGAATTTGGTAATGACATAGAAACAAATAAAGTAATAAAAAAATCATAACCATATTCGGAGCATTTTTAAAGTGGGTGATTAGGTATTTGTGCACATCAAACCATACAATAAAATATCCTTAAACTAAAAAGAAAATGATAATAAACTTGTCGTAGTTATTATGACCCTTATCAAATCCTACATAAAATTTTTAGTGCCAAATACAAGTTGGAGCTACCTCAATATACATGCATACATCTAGTATTTATTATCTCTTGCTTAAATAGGGTAATTGGATGACAAGTATCCATCTAGAATGAGTTACCAAAGCTGGATGAGAAAGGTATATTCATTTTGAAACCTAGGGAGATCCTTCAAACATGCACTAAATGGAAACAAAAAATAAATATGAAGGAGTATTTTATCAAGTGGAAGATTTTGATTATTGAGGATGCAAAATGTGAGCATGAATTATTTGTAACAACATCTAGAGTTATTTATTGTTGAGATAAAATTTATTTTGAATTAGAGGGGCATGCTACACCAATAACTTATGGCATGTTTAGGGATATGTGTGGCTAATATGTGGCTTATATCATAGTTTATCTTATCTTCTCACATTTCTTAGTGGTCTCATATTATTAGTAGGGTCATCATATGGAGTAATAAAATAATAATTAGGGTATATATAGGATTTTTTCGTTATTACTTTGGGATCATATTGTGAATTATGTTCTTATTGCATAGTTGTGGAGGTTTTTCGTTGAAGTGGATCAGTCTTATTTATCGAGATTTTTACTTTTTTGTTATTTTGTTTCATTATTTCTCTATATTATTATTAATTTGCTTATGATATTTACATTTATATCCATTGTTGTGAATTGACTTGATCTATATAAGAAATTTCATTACGTGTTTTAATTCTACCACTATGCTCTAGTTTGTAATCATCTATAATGCAAAGAAACTATGTAGAATATCTTGTGCAACTCTACCATCATTCTTGCACACTATAAACCTTGTGAAATTATGATAGGTAGTCTTCACATAAGTCTATATAACCATTTTTACATACACTTGATCGGCTTATATAACATCCCACAATACCATTGCTTGTGCAAAGGACCTTGCACACAACTACTTTTGCATAAATACATGCAAAATTGAGACATTTCCACCATATAACCAACTCCTTATCAAATATTAGTTCAATTACAATAATTATCAATCTTATTAAGTGAAATGATATGTATATTTGTAAGACATGTTATAACTTGTTTATCTTCATACATAGAAACCTGAAGAAAGATATTTTATTCATTATTCTATCTGTCTAATAACAAATGCTTACCATAATTATAAATAATCCCTAGAATAATGATTAATGATAGAAATTATCTATAATTGAATACATAATTTCATGGAGAAAAAAACTAATACAACTTTCATTTAATTAATAATTTTTTTGTGTGTGGGGGAGAGGTGGATGGGCAAGCAGGCGGAGGAAGGGGAATCCATTCTATTAAAATATCTTACCATTTACAAAATAAATAATATTATTTTTAGATAATACTATAAATATCACTTAATAGTTCATATTAAGAGTCATTGGCCACTATGTTTATAATTCCTATAGGATTGATGTTAATTGAAATATCTTAAAACAAATAAATATGCATGACCAAGTAAATAAACTTATAAATATCAAAGCATATCTACCATTATTACATACCTTTATGTGATATTTCAGAATTATCATTTAAGATGATATATTTTCCTATCTAATAAAATAGAGATATTTTCCCATAGATCAACCATAAATTAGACATTTTGGAATTATTTCTTTTCAATATTACATTATATTACATCTGGACCTTATGAAATAAAATAAAATTGTTTGATTGTATTTTGGATTCTTTCCTATATTAATAATTGTAGAAATAAAACCTCAAAATGAAAACAAATTGAAGGGAGAGGATAAAGAGATAATCATATACTCATAATGGATTCACTTACCATCCTTTAGTCCCTTAGAGCTCCCCTCAAAGATTACCAAACCATTTTAATGCAAAATGATTGGATTGTTAGATTGCTTAATTGAGCTTGATAATGGATTTAATGGCTTCTTAGATTGTTAATGGCTTTGACAAGGCTATAAGAATGCTTTAATGGTTACAAGTATAATGGATGCTCTCTAAGTTTCCAAGTTAGTTGGTCATGGAGGCATGGCTTTTTATATAAGCCATGGGAGGGAAAATCAATGGCTCATGTTCAATTTTGAGCTATGAAGATCAATGGTTGCGGAATTTCCAAGGAATTTTTTATTCTTTAGAAACCTCTAGAATAGAGGATTCTAGAGGAATGGGGTTAAATTAGAGGGGATTCTAAAATCCTCTAATTCTAGAATCTCTATTAAGGGGTAGGGGTGTAGGAAAGGCTAAGTTAGTAGGGTGGTAGATGGGTAGGTGAATAAAAGGGATTTTTAAGTTGGCAAGTGGGCTAATTAGTAGGTTAGTAGGTTAGTAGCTAAGTAGGATTAGTTAATAGACTAATGAGAGTGATTAATTGGTTGTGAAGGTGGAGTAAGGTTGATGGGATGTAGGGGATTTCATGTAGGAATTGGGATATTAATTAATTGGCTAAGGAATATGATTATAGGTTAAATTAGCAGAATTAATGAATTATTAGGGTGAGTAGATTTAGATGCATATAAAAGTAAAATCCCATGATTGACCACTATTTATTAACTAATATTTAGACTTGGCACTTCTAAAACTTTTCAAATTACAAGCTACCTATACCATTTCTTTCATTTTGAGTAAATTTGGTAACCATTCTCGTTACCAAAGATCATAAATTAACATGTAGTACATGAAAATTCCAATAATAGCAAAAATTGATTATCATTTAGCATAAAACTCCTCTTTTTATGTTGATGATAAGAAAACTCTTGACATCCATGACAAAATCAACATGACTACACAAACAAAAAAGGTAAATAGTTATTTCGATTATTGATTCTTTGGCTACTAATGACCTTGTAAATTATTTATAAATGACTATATCAAACTTTTTGCATGGATGTTTATTTTAAAAATAAATGCTGGCCCTAAAAGAAAATTTTCTTTTCATAAATTAACATGCATTTATAAATGGTTTTAAAATCCCTATTCAATTGTCCTTAAAAAAATGAAAGTTTCTATTGGAAATAATTAATTTTTAACAACTAGGTACGGAGGTATAGTTGAGGCCTGATACCTAAATAACTTCATAAATTTGGTTAAATTCAACAACAAACTAATTAGTACTTTCTATAAGAATATTGATGCCTAATCCTCTCCCATTATCGAAGGATTGAGGGCTCAAACAAGGATTTTCATAAAAATAAATTCTCTTTCATACCAATATTTATAGTTGGATAAGAATCACACCAAGAGTTATTTTTTCTTAATGCATATGCATAAAATATGATCTATTACATGAAACTCATAATAGCTCACAGGTTTTTGTAAAGCTCAAAATTGACCTTTAATTTGATGAATTTATGTCTCTATATTTTATTACCTTGTATTATGATCAGATGATTCCAAAATAATGTTAAAAACAAACTCTCAATTAATATTTTTTTGGGATTTAACAATCCTTCCATGATTTTCAATGAAATTTGCATATGATTTTAAAACAATGTTCATTATTGGGTTCAGTTTCAAATCAGCCATTACATGACTTTCCTTCTATGAAATTGGCATGGCTATGAAATCAAAGTCATTTCCATATATAACTAAATTCACATCTAGATAACTCCCATTAATTACATCCCTCTTATTTTGTAAACTATTACTATTTCCATTTTCACATGCACTTGGATAAATGTTGTTGTATAAACATAACAAGTGTTCATGTAAAATGCAATAGAAACTCAAATAAAACTCAAAATCCTACATTTAACACATTCAAGGTACCTCTAATTATATTATGAAAGAGGAACTATGAAACATTACGTCTGTTTACCTAGATGGAAGGTCTTTCTTCATTTTTTTATTTGCTCCTTGATGTGTAGATGGATGTGGGTGCTCAATAGACTATGTTCAAGGATACATGTGGCATGAACCCTTATCTAATTCTTGATTTGTTTGATGCATGATACAATGATAAGAGGGTTTATGTTTCAAATTGATAGAAATTTTTTATGCCCTAAAGAATTATTATAATAGGATGGGGAGTCCTCAAATTTTAAATTTTTGAAATTGATTGATGATCAAGGATGGAAAATAAGTCAAAATGGATGATTGGAGAAGGCATGACCTCTCATTGATGAGGGATGAGCATGGTAATAATTTACCCTCATGCCTTGGATTTGATGAGATTGCATGAGGATTTGGGTGGATTTGATGATGTCATGACAAAGGGTTGATAAGTGGATTTTAGATTTTATTTATTTATGAAATCATGAATATTTTGATGTGCATGGGATTTATTATTACAAATGTATTAAGTAATTAACATAGGTTAATTAAATAACATGATATGCAATGAATTTTATAAGATTGGCACATCTAAGATATAATTGATTAATTGGTTGGGAAGGATGATGAGTAGTGATGGGTTAGGCTAAAGATATTAATCGATGACATGATTATGATTAGAATGATGATGATATTAAGGTTCATAATGATATTATTGAAAATTAGTTATTAAGGTGATGATAAGTTAAAATTAACACTAAGGTGTCCCATTTTAGGTGTCTACATTTTTTCCCTCTTTGAAAGGGAATTACGACTAAAATAAGTAGTAACATTGCAAATAATGTAGAAGAGTTAAGGTGGGTGCATAAGGACACCCATGTAATAGCATTTGTATAAGGTGAAAATAAAATGAGCACATGAATTACCCTAGTGGTAGGTGATGAGTGCTGACTAGATGAAAGAAAAGGTGATGATTTAGTTGGAGATGATGCTCCCTCGAGAGGGAATGCAAGGATAAAAGAAACATATGAGTTCTTACATTAGGAAGAAGCAGTAGAAGAAATGTTAGTATGGATGAATGAGAGTTAAAATGGAAGGCTGATGAAGAAAGAGTCATTGGATCATAGCAGGTTGTAATGATGGATATAGATGTTGGATGGAGGAGATTAGATGGAGATGATTAATATGTGGATTATGATGGATATATTTACATGATTTAATTTTTGATGATGATGGATGTATTTGAAGTAAGAAACAATATATGTAAGGGAGTGGATTGGGAATGATATATCCTGATAATAAGTTGCACATTTTGATTTTTCCCAAGCAATGAATATGTGTGGACACAGATTTGGAAATACTATATTCTATAAAAACTATGTGATTTAATTAGGAATGATTTATCACAAGGAAAAGATGCATGTTTGATTTTCCCCAACAAAAATATATATAAGGAAGAAAATTTGAGAATGATATATCTCATTTAAAAGTGGTGATCTTGAATTTTGAATGAATGACTAATTGATTGATTTGTAAGCATAGATCAAGGATTTAATCGATTGCATGGATTAATGATGAGTGACAACATTGATATATAACATGGTTTTCATAGGTTGATGTAGACATAGGTGTTGATGTATAACAATATTTCAAAGTATGAATAAGACAAAAAAAAAGGCACACAAAGATGCCCAACATTGAATGATAATGAATCGAATCAAATCAAATTGGATTACTTACATAAAATCATATTGAGATAAGGTTAGATAGAATCAGATTGAGATCAAGTTGTATAGGATTGGATTAGATATGGGATGTGAATGTTAAGAGATGGATAGACAAATATAGACTTATAATCAATCAGGCTGCTGGTTCATTGATCGAATCTAAGTAGGTGTTTTTATTTGGAAAATTGGATTTTTGTGTTAATTTGGTGGGTGGAAATTTAGAGTACATTGTTACTACATTCTATTTTTATTTTTGTGGTGGTGATGACCATGATGGAATATATATCAATTTATTCAAAATTATATCGTAATAACCCAACATCCTACACATTAACATATTTCTTGATTGTGAATGTGCTTAAGAGAAATAATTTTTTTTATAGTTTGATCCCATACACAATCATCCAGAACCTTGCTCAAATCATGGTAATGGTCAATAAAGTTACCATAAGATTTTTTGTAAAATACAAATGGTATGGAGTGAAATATCCAAATGCATAGCTAAATAAGGGCATTTTAAAGCTTTTGGAATGGAGACTAGTGGGCACATAAAGGAGTGATGTAAAAATTAACTAGTTGAATGCAACATTTGTGGTGTAGTTAACAAATTTGACAATATAAGGGTATGCATTGAACTCTAAACAAATTGAAGGCAGTCTTTATTTGTGTTATTCAACTACATATGAAAATCACTGGTGGGATGGACCAGAGTATGGGAGCTTGAATTAAGCCCAATTAAATTAGGTTTGCATCAATTATATTATTTATGATGATTATGATGATCTACCTAGATTTAATTATACTCAACTTCCTAATGAATGCTCCTTCCAAATTGCATAATTTTATACATATAAAGCATGGAAAATCATTTTTCAATTCCTAAGATTTATCACAGTTCATGTTTATGAAATTTTAGGGTAGTTGTATCTTTTTCTTATCTATTAAATCTATAAGATGTGTTTATGAAAATTTATTATTTTGGGTTCTTTGATATAGTTTGATTTATTAATATGTAACCCAATAAAAAGTCTAGAGTCATTTGTTTAATTTATTTGTTAATTTAATTTATTTTTCTTTATTTTTAGATTTTTAAAGTCTGTAATATAGACTATAAAAATTAAATGTTGTCAAATACAACACTCAATTCCTCTCAAAAAACAATTACCATTCATTTTACACTCTTCTTTGAGCCTATATTTAACTGACTTTTTGATCATGTGAAGATTGAAGAAAGCGATATGAGGCATGCTAAAGTTGAAGTAGAATAGGGCTGAAGCATAGTTTCATTTGAATATTGATATTTTTTTATGTAATGACTAACTTGAAAGAGTGGTATGACATGAAATTGAAGAATTGCTATGTCAATGAGGAGGAAATGAAAATATGTTTACTTCTTAATGATAAGGATGTGTTGAGCAAGTGGTCTGATCGAGGATATCCATTGGCCCATCATGAGACTTTACCAGACCACACCAGTTGGGAGGGAATGGTAAAATATATCTTCAATCTGAATAAATATACAATTGTTGAGATTGGATAATTTCTTTGATTTGATTCCAAATTTTTTATTTGATTCAAATTTTAAACTTGAGGAGTGCTTGTTGTGTTGAGTAGACTGAATAGGTGCCTTTAATGGCCATCCACTATGACCAAGAGAAAATTATTATTGTTATGGTGTAAGAGAATATCATATTTTGAAATAACAATAAAAACATGGGAACTGGGTCTTTATAAATAAAAATTAATACTGAGTTCATAAACTTAATGCAAAAAAATGATCATAGAGGAAAGTTAAAGTATTTACCTTTTAATTAAGTCTAAATCAATGTAGTTTAGCCTAGCCAATAGTAATCTTAGAATGTGGTCTAGTGCTTATTAGTTTGAATTCAGTAGAAAAATGATCGTCAATGAAAGTTAAATATATTTACTTTTTAATCAAATTTGATTCAACGTAGTTGGGTATGGCTAGTACTATGTTTGGTATGTGGTTGAGCACTTGTTAGTTTAAATTCAATGAAAAAAAATGATTGCAGATGAAAGTTAAATGTATTTACCTTTTAATCAAATTTGAATCAACGTAGTTGGGTGATTTTAGTAATACACTTGGCATATGATTGAGTGCTTGTTAGTATGAAGTAGTTTAAAACTTATGTCTATGGGGTCTCACTTACTTTGACTAGATTTTACAGAGATAAAAATGAGATATAGTGTATACGACCTTGAATCAAAAACCTATACATGATGAGAGTCAAATAAGATGAAGTAGGAAGGTCATTGGTTAGTTACTAGAGTAGAAGTCCAAACCTAGGTGAAAATAATGAAGAGTTTTAATTGATTCCCATTATATCAAAAAAATTAAATTGAATCAACATAGTATATAACATTATTTTGTCTATAAGAATAAATCTTATAAAAAAAACTATTACTCTTATTTTTATGAAGGAGGTGGTGTTACACCTATTTTCTACACCCCTCCTAAATTTTTAGTTTTATACTTACTACAATAGATATGACTCTGTCATAAAGTCTAAAACTATGTCGAAGACCCTATTGATTGATGATATTTATAGGTGCATATTTGATTATGAAATTGTAATGATTTGTTGATGATTTTATTTATATTTCAGTGGTTTTAAAAAGCATGGTGGATAAATGAATAAAATATGCATATATGATTATAGATAGAATTAGATTCAGTCTATTTGACAGTTGCAGTAAACTTAATTTTTTTAATTCTTAGTCATTTTGATGATATATTTGAAGTGATATTACAATTCAATTATAAAATAGATGATTCAGTTTGACTTTGATGGCTCAGTGGTACTCAGTTAGTTGATTCATTATTATATCAATTAATTCATGAGAGTTTAATTAGTATTTGAGGTTTGAATTTAATCAGTTCGATTAGTTTATAATGTTGTTTTCATTTGATATATTTCTTGAAATAGAATAAAGGATGGTGCTATGGTTAAGATTTTTTAAGTATGATGTGTTCCTCTAGATTGGATGATTATGTCACACTCCTTCATATAGATTAAAAATCAATTTGTTTACTTGATTTCCCAAATGCATAGTCATTTCATTGGCATTCTAAGTTACTTGTTTAAGATTCAAAAAAATAATCAAAGTTGATGATCACTATTACTAGCAAAAATATTGGGTTGGTGAGCAGTCAGTCTTTTGGAAAACATGATAATCATTTTCAAGATCATTTTTATTACCTTCATTTGATTAAGATTTATTGAAGCACGCCAAGGTAATTTATGAATATCATATTCCTTTTCCTAGGGTTATGATGTTTAACACAAAATATTATGGTTTGAATTTGTTCATCATGAATTTTGCTTGATATAAGGACCATGTATAGTTTTGAAGGGTTTATTTTGAGTGATTTAAGTTAATCAGTGATTTTGGTAATGAATAAATATTAAGGCTCTAATGTAGCATGGTTGATGGTTGAGTTGGTACCTAACGGACCTGGACCCATAAAAACTTGATAGATTTGGCATAGACGTTAATTTTTAAAAGTGTGTATTGATGCTTCAAGATTACGGTGGATTTGGCAGTATGTTGGTATTGAATGCTAACTGATCACCTTGAGTCATGGAACTTGGTGAAGGATTTGGTAGGAAGATAAGCATGTTGATAGATTTGGCAAGTCATCAAAATATTTGGATAGATTGTGACTAGTAATTATGAACCAAGGGAAAAAGAGCAACTCACTCAAATAGTTATGGCTTAGAGGGTGGAAAATAAAAGATTTGTTTTCTTCATTCATTATCTTTTGTAAGCTTTGAGTGAAATCAAAGCTATGGTATGATGCTATTCGAGTTACAGAGGGAAACTGAATACAAGTTTTGAAGAATAAGTTTGGATTCAAAGCTAAGTATGTGTGTTTTATTTTCCTCTGGAAATATGGAGTTTTGTGAAAGCAAAGAAAATCTTTATTTGGTTTGGAATGAAGATTTATTTGTGAAAGTGTGGGAAGTTTTAAGGAATTTGAAAATTCTTGTTTGTGAATATGTGGTTGAATTTTGATTTGTGAAATGAGAATTTGCATGAAGAAAAGATCTCTAGATAGACTGAGTGTTTACATGGAATGGTTATCTTCAGACTTGAATAAGTTTTTGTTTGAAGTTTATCTTTTGGTCTCAATTTTATATCATGGGTATTTTGCATTCATTTTTATGGAAAATATATCTTACAGTTTGATATTTTTAAGTCAAGATAGTCCCTGCATGTGCATGAATCTGCAAAAAAAATAACATGCACTCATTTTTTATTATATTCTTCAAAACAAGATTCAACTAGGTTATGATGGTTTTTTGTATCATTATTATTTTAAAATATGGAGTTATCATGCACATGGTTTGGATTCAGTTTCATATCTTGATGTTATGTGAAAATCCTCCTCAGTTTATAGTTGTTGTCCTGGGTTTTGAGGTGAATGGTGGTTTGTGATTTTAGTATGAGATTCAGTTGCAGTGGTTCAAAATGGTTCATTATTTTATTGATTTTTTTCATATTTGAGGGTTTTATTTATCAGTTTATCATATGATTGAGTTTACGAAGGTTTGTTCCAAAGTGGTTGTGAACTTAGTTTTGAGATGAAATAGGTTCCAAAGATATAATGATATATAGTTGTTTTCAATTATATGTGTTAAGTTTTAAACAATTGCATGATTTGTTTTTGGGAAATTTGGGTCCATGAAGATGAATACCATAAAGTAATTTTTGGTTTTCATCAAGTTTTTGGTATTTTCAAATTCAAGACATTTTTGATGTGAAAATATTTTGAATGATTTTAAAAATTATAGTATATTGAATGGGTTGTGATAAGATAGAGATTTTAAATATAGTTTTTTTATCTTTAATATGCAAATACATTTTATGAATTAATTTAAGTTTCATAAACTTTTTGGTTGAGGTATAGAACATATTCTTGCATAAGTTGGATAGTTTTAAATTAGTATATGATATAATCAGTTTGTGAGTTTCATAGTAGTTGATTGTGGATAAGTATGCAAAGATGCTCAAATGGTTGAAATTTTTGAAATTAGAATTAAATTTTCATATGTTTAAATTATGAAAATTAATATTGCTATGATTTAGATACAGTGAAGCAATTTTATTTTTGGATTTATGTTGCAAATGCAATCATAGTATCAAAGATTTGAAATTTGGCATTTATTTAAGATTTTTTTTATCTCAATATGTTTGAGTGGGATCAACCAGCAAAAAATATTAATGATGTAGGGTTGGGATAGATGTGAAATAGAGGTGGTCAGTCAAGTCATATTATAAGTTCTAATATGGGTTGTTTTTGTGAGAGATATTTTTGGACCTAGATTTCTTAGAGGCATAATAATGCCTATTCACTTTCACACATATGACCTTGATTTTTAGAATTTTATGAATACTTTTCTTATCCAAAGAGGTTATGGTTGTTATAGACGCTATAGAGGTTATAGGGGATTTAGAGGTCAAAGGTTTGAATCCCATTCTCAATACTAAAGCATTTCTTCTCATTTCCTTGAACATCATTTTGAGCAGGATCTTTACTTGCAACTGTAGCCCTTTATTTTTAGAAGTGAACCAGTCAATCAACCACTTCCAACTAATCAATTTTTCAATAATAAGCTTGATAACTAGATTGAAAAGAGGCAACCTATGCTAAAGACCTTAGGAAAATGGTCACTCTTTCAGACACACCTGCCTCATCTAATACAAAACTTGGTGGAAAGTGTATAAGGTTAAGCTTGTTAGGAGCACATAGTCAACCTATTTTTAAGCCTAAGAGGTAAATTTGGGAGGCCAAGGATATATTCATAGAAAAAAATCACAGATGTTTCAGATTAGGGTATTAAAAAGAGTTCTACCATGAAAAGAATTGAACTGGATGCATCTAATGATCTCAAGAAGATTAAGAGGGTTAAGCTAGAAATTGATGATGGCACGTCTGACATAGGGACTAGATTGTTGCCTTTCCTTGGTACTGAAATATAATATAATGTTTGTCTTAATCGATGAGACAAAATAATCATTGAAGTTTTATCTGACTTAGATGATTACTAGTCATCCAAAGAATAATTTTTATTTTGTATTAAAACTTTTTCATACAAATTTTACATTTTAGTATGGTACTTGTGATTTGATAAATTTTTAGGGATTTTGTATAAATAATAATTTTGGTATAGTTATATATGATAAAGTTTATTTTAAATGCGTTATGGTTTAAACATAAGTAGAATTTATCAATTTTTGATTTATTATTTTATGATTATTATGTATTCTACTATATTATTAATTAGTATGGGTCCCCACACATTAAGGTTAGTACCTAGTTTATTTTTTAAAATATCTTGATCAAATTAAGATTTTAAAAGTTTAACTAATTTATCACCATAATTTTAGTTAATTAATTGACTTTGTTAAAAGTTAATTAGTTAACATTAACTAATAACTAATTAAAGTTAGTTATAACTTATTTCATAACTAAAGTTGAAAATATTAAAGGAGATCAAGCATTCATAAGAAGACAAAAGCACAACTGGTATTGAGAAATTAATTATTTTTTGAATTCAATCACTTATCTCTTCTTTCTATAAATTTTTTTGAGATAGTACAACTTTTCTAGATAGACTCAATGGTACTTCATCTAACGGTTGAGTAGTCATTTATGAGACACATATATTTTCAATTATATTTATCATCTATTATTGATTATTTAAAATTTGATAAGTCTAATACCTTTTGATGAACTATTACTTATATTCCTATGCACAGAATTCAAATATTCAGCTTGAAAATGATGAACATCTCATCTTCCCATGACACTTCATTGATCTATTCAATTGTTGAGTTGTCCTATCAAATTTTATAATAAAATATTGTTAGATTTCTCATTAAAAATTATTTTTTTATGCCAAGATGACTCCCATTTTGAGACTCACAACTCTTTTGTAAACAATTAACTATATTTCTAATATAATAGACTTTCAGCTTTCTTCTAGATCTTTTCTCTTATTAGATAGGTTTTTAATTTATTATCTTGTTTTAAATAGTTTAAGATATTTTCTTAAGAACTTTGGTTAATTTATAAACTAGTAAAATTTATTTAGATAGATTCTTTAATTTAGATCTGTCCTAGTCATTGCATTATTATTTGATTGTTATCTATATTTTTCCTAGTCAAGATTATATTTTACTTTCACTTTTAGTTAAAATTAGATTTTAATTATCTTTAGTTTGTTTTAATTTTCATTGTTCAAGTAGACTATTATTATTTTAGTTTCTTTATTATATCTTAATTTTAGGTCTTTTCTTTAGTTTACTATTTAATTTTTTTAAGTTTAGAGTTGTTTGTCATTATCTTAGTTTATTTTGTTTTAGTTTCATTTTTTTTGTTAGTTTTTCCTTTTCTTAGATTTTCTTTATTAGTTCCTTTATTCTTAGGTTTAGTTTTTTTTCTTAGCTTTATCTCTTTTTTTCTTTTGTTCGCTATTCTTTTCTTTTTGTTGTTTCTTTTGTTTGTGTTCCCTTTCTTAAGCTCTTTCTCTCTTTTTAGTTAATCTTTAAACCATCACAAATAATGAAGTATCAGTTCATTTTAAAAACATATTTATATTAGAATTAGATTTATATTCTTCAAGAGACTGTTTAATTAATAATTTTTATCTGTCAGAGAAAATTGATTACAAATTTTTCTTTTAACTGATTCTTAATTTTATAATAGATATGTGATTATGATAATGGAATAAGTTAAATAAATTATTGATTATTTTCTAAAATTTATGATAAAAACCCCTTTGCATCTTTAGGATCTTAAATGAGGCTTTAGAAACACTAAGATTAGACTGTTATGATTGTAACTTGACCTTCACAATAGGTGAAAGGGTTAATTCATTGATAGAATAATTTTTATCGTCAACAAATTTAGTGATTCTACTAGGGATACCTTTTTAGAATCTATTTTCTTTGTTAATGGTTCTTGGAGGTGAATAAATTCTTATTATTCAACCTATTTTTAATGTAGAAAAAGATTATGTTGATATTATTTTTAATTTGATGTGTTTTGTATGGTGTGATCATCATGAAGACCTTCCTCAATTGATTGAAGTTATTAATGAAGAATTAGAAACTGTTGTGTTTGAAATCAATTGGTATTCTAATTTGACATATGAAACTCAATAAAATATAATCGATTTAAATAGGATAATTGAAAAAAATAGAGTAGAGTGTTAACTACTAATCTTAATCTTAGAATTTGTTATCTTTCTAACTCTTTTCTTTTTGATGATTTTGTTAAGCCTATTGCAACTCTTTTATCTAATCAACATTTGAGTTAGGAAAATTATGTATAAAATAATCACCTCTCTCAAATAAAATCTACTAAAATTTATAATGGTAGACGGGATTGTCAGAAACCCACCACCTAGGAATCAATTAGAGGGAAAACAACCAGAGGGTGAATAGTTAATATCAGAATGAAGATTAGAGGATCTCCTTCACAGATTGTATAATTATAAAGAAATATAATAATTCACAAAAGGCAAGGATGAATAAGAAGTTTAGAAATAATATCAAATAGCTATAGCTCCTTAGATTTTTATAAATTGAATCAATCTCAAAAATCATCCAAGTAAGTTACCTTCTCTTAAAGGATTAAATATACCAAAAAAATTTGGTACTATTGATTTTTTTTTTTTTGAAGATCACTTAGAAGCCTTTAGATTAGTTTGTGACACTCTTTAATAACTAATGAGACGATTTGTTTAAATTTTTTTGCATAAACATTAGAATGAAAGGCTTATCAAACATTTGTTAGTCTCCCTTCAAAAGTGATTGATAGTTGGAGTGATATAAAGTAATGGTTAGAATTATATTTTGGTAAAGACAAGAAAGATTTTGATTTAGTTAATGATCTTTCAAATATTTCATTAGATCTAGGTGAAACTATGTATCATTTTGTCTCTAGGTTCACCAAGTTACTTCAAAAAAATTTAAGTGATTTTAGGCCTTCTAGAAAAATAACTAGACTCAATTTTGTAATGCTTTACCCTTAAAATATATAATGACATTAAAGGATAGAGATATAGTTGAATATGATCAAACCATACATTTTTTATTGATTATAAAAAAAATTGAAATGTGTAGGTTTTAAAGATAGATCTACCAAAGGTTTGAATTCAGATAATGCCAAAATATTAAAAGTAATTCAAAGTTTAGGCAATGAATTGGTCACTATTAAGAGACAACTTAATGATAAGCCCTCTTCTTCACATAAAAAATTAAAAAATGATAATACTACATATTATTATAATGTATGTGAGCTTGACCATAATCTTGAAACATGTTAAGCTATTATTAAGTTTTAAAAATATTTTTACAAAGAAAAGATAAGATAAATGAGATTCAACATATAATGTAAATTCTATTGATGATTATTTAGAAAAAGAAAAGATCTATGTTATAAATACAAGGAATAAGAATTATGAAGTTCCTCAAAATAATACATCAACAAATGATAAATCTCATTAAGATTATTAAGGTACAACATCTCATAATGATAATGATAAAAATGACCAATTTTTTTTTTAGAAATTGCAGATAATAACACATAGTATCAATATTATAAATCTCAAAATTTTAGATAAACAGATGTTAAGAGTTACAACATAATCAATGATTTGTCAACCATCAAATTTAAATATTCATTGTTGTACGCTGCTAGTCTTCTTGAAAAATTAGATAAGATTAATGAGGTAGTTAAAAATCTAAGAGTTGATGTAAGTCTACAAGAGAAAAATAATTTTGAACATATCTACGCTCAATAGTTTGATCCCCCTATTGATTATATACCTTCTTTTTATGTCATGATTAAGATTGGTAATAAAATAATTCATAATTGTATTTTGAATATTAGTGCTTCAAATAATATCATGCCTAAATGTATTGCTAATGAATTGAGTATTTCTTATGAAGCAGATAGCAGAATACTTATTGATTTGATGCTAGATAAACTAAAATTTGTGGTAAGTTATGTGACATAGTTATTAAGATTGCACATAAGTTTATTAAATGTATGACAAATATTCAAGTCTTAAATATTCCTTATAATTATATAATGTTATTAGGAAAAGATTGGTCAAAAGTTACTGGGGTGTTTGTTGGTAAAGATGTGACTTGTGTTCCAATTAATAATGAGATTATTAAAAAAGAAGATTTTTTAGTACTCTGATTGAATCTCCTTCTTCATCTAATATTTCTTGCATTGAAATAGGTACTGGGACTTATGATTTTTTGTATGTTGATGAACCAAAAAATCAACATGAAGAAGTATTTTTTTTTTAAAAAAAAAATTATGGTCTATTTACTTCGATGGAGCTTGTTCTCAACAAGGTAGTGGTACTAGTATTTATCTCATATTCTCCTTTGGTAAGATATTTTGTTATGATTATAAATTATATTTTGAGAACACTAATAACATAGTATAGTTTAAAGTGTTTTGTTTGGGATTATAGAAAGCTATAAAATTGAATGTTAGACATTTATAAATTTTTGGACACTCAGAATTAATAGTGAAACAAATTCAAAAAATATATAAAACTAATCAAACCCATTTGCAATGTTACTCTCAAAAAGTTTGAACATTAATTGAGAATTTTGAAGCCTTCAATATCACCCATACTCTTATAGAATTTAATATAAGAGTAGATAAATTTATTGTTTATGCTTCTAATCCTACTCTGAGTGAAGTTGAACCCACTATTGAATTTTTTTTAACTCATTTTTTTCATCAAAATATTTCTTATTTAAAAGATAATTGACCCATTTCTAGCTGTGATGAACATATAGATTTATTTCTTATAGAGAATTACTTTGATCATGATGACTATGTACATAATTATGGAGATTATTTATAGCTAAGTTATAACAAATTTTTTGTTGATATAGTAAGTTTAAAATCTATGTTTTTACTTAATGACCAGTAAAAAATCACTAGAGTTGAAGAGCCATCAAGAAGGATCATAGGTGAAACTACTCCCATAAATTTAGGCACTGAAGATGATCCTAAGTATGTCTATTTAGGGATCCAAAAAACTGAAAATGAAAAAGTTAAGTTCATTAAAAATTTTAACTAGCTTATTGATATATTTGCATGGTCTTACAAGGATCTTACAGGTTATTTTATATATATATATATATATATATATATATATATATATATATATATATATATATATATATATGTAACATTAAATTCTAATTAAGCTAGGTATCAAACCTATGAAGCAAAAAATGTGAAGAATTAGCCCTTTATTAGAGGACATCATTAACAAAGAGCTCGATAAAATGATTGATGTTGGTGTCATTTTTTCTGTAACATATTTAAAATAGATGGTTAATCTAGTTTCTGTAAGAAATAAGAATGGTGATATTAGACTTTGTGTTGATTTTAGAGATTTAAATAAAGCAAGTGTAAAAGATAAGATTTTTCTATCTGGCATAGATCAGATTTTATAAAAAATTGAAGGATATAAAATGATAATTTTATTAGATAGTTTTTTAGGTTGTAATCAAATCTGTGTAAATATTGATGATGGGCATAAAACTACTTTCACCATGCATAGAGACACTTTTGCTTATAATCAGATGTTTTTGGGTTTAATGAACTTTTCAAAGGGCTATGCATATTATTTTTGATTATTTGATAGGTATAGTCACTCAAGTTTACTTAGATGACTTCACTATTCATTCCAAAAAAAAAGAAACATTTAGATCATCTTTGTGAAGTTTTCACAAGATGTAGATAGTTTGGCATTTCTCTAAATCTTTAAAAATCTATTTATTGTGTAATCGAAGGAAAATTGTTAGGACATATAATTTTTAAAGAAGGTATTTCTATTGATCTTGAATGTGTTAAAGTAATAAAAAAATTAATTCCTTATAAGGATCAGTCGAATTTAAGATCTTTCTTTAGTAAAATAAATTCTGTTAAATTTTTTTTCCTGATTTCATTGATAAATCTAACTCATTATAGTGGTTACTAAAGAAAGATAAGATTTATATTTTTGATTAAAATGATTATTTAACTTTTAGTTCTATTAAAAATGCTATTACAAGTGCACCTATCCTTGCCAACCCTGACTTAAATAAAGTATTTGTCCTTTATATTAATTCTAAAAAAAATGTTATAAGAACTATAATTACTTAAGAGTTTGAAAATAATGAATAAAAACTTGTTGGTTATATGAGCCAAGTCTGAAAAGATACAGAAACTAAAGACCCTCTCATTGAAAAATCTGTTTTCTCACTTACTTCTTCTTTAAATAAGTTTTAATATTTACTAATGGGAAACAAGGTTCTTGTGCAATCTAATCTACCTATTTTATCATATCTTTTAAAATATTAAACTATTCAAGGAAGACTTGCTAGGTAGATTTTATGTTTTCAAAAATTTGACACTGAATTTGAAACTTTAAAAACTATTAAAAGAAATGAATTATTTAAACACTTAGCTAAAAATGCTATCTCAGTTATTAATGATCTAGTTTCCTAGTTGATGAAAAATTAAATTCAAAACCTTACTCTAAAACTATGAAAGTTGTTGAATTTGTTGAAAGTTTTAAGTCCAGACATGAAATGAATGATTAACACTATTTGTTGGTTGAAGAAGATTGGTATCATGATTTGGTTTATTATTTTCAAAATCAATATTATCTTAATAATTTAAATAAGAAATAAATATGTTCTTTATGTTAAAAAACATTAATTTTTTGTTTACTACAAAAATTATTAACTTATCATAATAGTGATGGTATTTTATTAAGATGTCTTACTTATAATCAAACTCAAAACGTTCTTAGGGGTTGTAATGAAGAAAACTATGGTGGATATTATTCTATAGAAATAACAGCTTATAAAATTTTAAGATTTACTTATTATTAGCCTACTTTGTTTCAAGATGCCTATAAATTGGTTCGCTCTTGTATACCTTGTCAATTTCTTGTTAGAAAGGACAAATTACCAACGATGCCTTTGAATCCAATTATTCTTCAAGAGCTTTTTACTAAATGAGACATGGAATTTATTTCATACATTCATCCATATTCATCTGCAAATCATAGATACATTTTGTTGGCTATAAATTATTTCACCAAATGACCTGAAGCAAAAACTCTTAAAAGTTCAGTGATAAGTGAATTAATTTCATTTTTAAAAAATTAAAATTTCTCTACATTTAGAGTTCCATATGATATTATTTATGATAATGAACCTCAGTTTGTTTTAAATGTGTTCTTAAAATTTTTAGAAAAATATTCTATCATTTTTAGTCATTTGTCAAAATATTATCCACAAAGAAATGGATAAGCTGAGTCTATTAATAAAAAATTAATTTTTATTATGAAAAAATTAGTTTGTGACCATAAAAGGAAATGGCATCTTAATATATTCAAATATCAATGTGATGATAAAACTATTGTTAAGGTAGAAACTGGTTACTCTCCTTTCATGTTAGTTTATAGATTTAAAGCCACTTTACCAATAGAACTTCATATTTCTTCGACGAGGACTGCCTTACAATATACAGCTAAAAATACAAAATTAATTGAATAAAGGTTACATGATTTGATAGTACTTGATGAATCCAAAGCATCTGCACTACAAAAATTAGAAAAGGCTAAGCAAAAATTAAAGATTTTTTTTGATAAATAGGTGTCTAGTAAAAAGTTTAAGGTTGGTGATTTAGTGTTATATTGGTATAAAGCTCATGAAGATCCTGGAAAACACCATAAATTTGATGCATTATAATTTGGACCTTATAAAATTACTACAGTTATTAGTAATAACACTTTTCATCTTAAATTTTTTGAAGGAAATTAGTTACGTTATTCAGTAAATGGCCATCATTTAAAGTTATTTCATGATTAGTTGTTCATTTGTCTTCTTTTTCATTTGGTTTGTTTTATTTTCTTCTTCTATTTTTTTTATTTTGTTTTGCTTATTCTTCTTTGTTTCTAAATTGATCAATGAAGAATTATGGAATGAGAAATAACAAACTATGAGGGAAGAGTACATGAATCTATAGAAGATGTTGTAAGTATCACTCATTTTCAAAAATATTCTTACAAATCTAGTTTTGTAATAAATGCATAATATGACTGACTTATATATGGTTGTAGAAGTATTACTTGATTTTTAGATTTTATTCATAAGGAATTTGTAATGTTTTGTACATCCAACTCAAAATCCATTATTATTTATTTTCCCTTCTTCATGCCACGTTAATCGAGCACTCCATCTGTTGTTGAATTCATCAATTAAGGGGTTCGTACTCAGCTACTTGAGAAATGATTTTTATAGATCACACTCTCAAGGAGAACATTTTTGTTATATTTTATACACAAATCTATTGCTAATCAAATTTATTTTAAAAAACTGACTAGCAAGATCGCTAATGTTACACCTATTTTCTATACCCCTCCTAAATTTTTACATTTATACTTACTCCCATAGAGATGACTCTGTCATAAAGCCTAAAACTATGTCAGAGACCCTATTAATTGATGATATTTGTAGGTGTGTATTTTATTATGAAATTTTAATGATTTGTAGATGATTTTATTTATATTTCAATGGTTTCAAAAAGCATGGTAGATAAGTGAATAAAAAATGTATATATGATTATAGATAGAATCAAATTCACTCTATTTGATAGTTGTAGTAAATTTACTATTCTCAGTTCTTAGTTATTTTTATGATATATTTGAAGTGGTATTACAATTTAATTATAAAATAGATGATTTAATTTGACTTTGATGGCTCAATGGTGCTTAGTTGGTTGATTCATTCTTGTATCAATTAATTCATGAAAGTTTAATTGGTATTCGAAGTTCTAATTTGATCAGTTTAATTGGTTTATAATATTGTTTTTAGTTTATATATTTCTTAAAAGAGAATAAAGGATGGTGTTATGGTTAAGATATTTGAAGTATGATGTGTTCTTCTAGATTGGATGATTTTGTCACACTCTTTCATATAACTTAAAAATTATTTTTCTTTCTTGATTGCCCAAATACATAGTAATTTTAATGGCATTCTAAGTTAATTGTTCAAGATTCAAGAAAATAATCAAAGTTGATGATCACTATTACCATCAAAAATATTGGATTGGTGAGTGGTTAGTGACATGCAGTCATTTGGAAAACATGATAATCATTTTTAGGATCATTTTTATTACCTTCATTTGATTAAGGTTTCTTGAAGCACGCTAAGGGGATTTATTCCTATCATATTCTTTTTCCTAGGGTTATGATACTTAATACATAATATTATGGTTTGAATTTATTATTCATGATTTGTGCTTGATATAAATACCATGTATAATTTTGAATGGTTTATTTTGAGTGATTTAAGTTAATTGATGATTTTGGTAATGAATAAATCCTAAGGCTCTAATGTAGCATAGTTAATGGTTGAGTTGGTACCTAATAGGCCTAGACCCATCGAAAAATAGTCAATTTGTCATAGGCATTAATTTTTTAAGCATGTATCGATGCTTCAAAATTATAGTGTATTTAGCAACATGTTGATATTGAATGTTAGTCGATCACCTTGAGTCATAGAACTTGGCAAAGGATTTGATAAGAAGATTAGCATGTTGATAGATTTGGCAAGTCATCAAAATATTTGAAGGGATCATCAAGTATGTGATTGGTAATTATGAACCAATATAAAAATAACACATCACTCAAATAGTTATGGATCAGAGGGTGGCAAATAAAAACTTTGTTTTCTTCATTCACTATGCATTTTATAAGCTTCGAGCAGAAGCGAAGATACGGTGTGACACCATTTGAGTTGTAGAGTGAAATTGAATGCAAGTTTTGAAGAAGAAGATTGGATTTGAATCTAGGTATGTGTGTTTCATTTTCTTATGGAAATATGGAGTTTTGTGAAAGCAAAGAAAATATTTATTTGTATTGGAATCGAGATTTGTTTGTGAGAGTTTTAAAAGTATGAAAGTATTTGAAAATTTTTGCTTGCAAATATGTGGTTAAATTTTGATCTCCAAAGTGAGAGTTTACATGAACAAAAGATCTATGGATAAACTGAGATTTTGCATGGAATGGTTATCTTTAGACTCGAATAAGTTTTTATTTGAAATTTATTTTTTGGTCTCAATTTCTTGTCATGGATATTTTGCTTTGATTTTTATGGAAATGATATCTTTTAGTTTGATGTTTTTAAGTCGAGATAGTCCCTGCATGTGCATGAATCTGCTAAAAAAATTAGCATGCACTCATTTTCAATTGTATTATTCAAAGGAAGCTTCAAGTAGGTTATGAGGGTTTTCTGTATCATGCTTGTTTTAAAATATGAAGTTATCATGTCTAGGGTTTAGATTAAGTTTTATATCTTGATGTTATGTGAAAATCATCAATTTATAGTCATTTTTATCTTGGGTTTTGAGGTGAATGGTTGTTTGTGATTTTAGTATGAGATTTAGTTGCAGTGGTTCAGAATGGTTCAACTTTTTGTCAATTGATTTCATATTTGGTTGTTTTGCTTCTCAATTTATCATATAACTAAGTTTTCTAAGGCTTGTTCCAATGTGGTTGTGAACTCAGTTTTGAGATGAAACAAGTTACAGAGATATAATGATATATAGTTGTATTCAATTATCTATGTTAAGTTTTGAACAATTGTATGAATTTATTTTTCATAAATTTGGGTCCATGCAGATGAATATCATGAAGTAATTTGTGGTTTTTGACAAGTTTGTGGTATTTTAAGATTCAAGAAATTTTTGATGTGAGAATATTTTAAATGATTTTAAAATTATAGTATATTGAATGGGTTGTTATAAGATAGAGATGGCAAATATAATTTTTTTATGTATAATATACAAATATGTTTTATGATTTGATTTAAGTTTCATAAATTTTCTAGTTGAGGTATAGAATATATTCTTACATAAGCTGGATAGTTATAAATTAGTATATGATATGATTAGCTTGTGAGTTTCATAGTAGTTGAGATTGGATAAGTATGCATAGGTGCTCAAATGGCTAAATTGTTTGAAATTGGAATTAGATTTTCATATGTTTGAATCATAAAAATTAATATTGCTATGATTCAAATGTATTAGTGTATTTTTATTTTTGAATTTATGCTATAAATGCAATCATGGTCTTAGAGCTTTGAAATTTGGCATTTCTTTCAGATTTTTTTTATCACAATATGTCTGGGTGAGATCAACCAATTGATAATAGTAATAATGGATGATGGGGCTAGATGTCAAATAAAGGTGGTCAGATATGTCATAGCAGAACTTCTAATAGGGCTGGTTTCTATGTTGGATGTTTTAGACCTAGATTTCCAAAGGGAACAAGAATGTATGTTCACTTTAATGCATCTGACCCTAATTTTTGAAATTTTATGAATATTTTTCCTATCCAAAAAGGCTATGGTGGTTATAAAGGCTATGGTGGTCATAGGGGATTTTGAGGTAAAAGGTTTGGATCTCAGTCTCAATCTCTATTCAGTTCTTATCATTTTTTTGAACATCATCTTCAGTATGATCCTTATTTACAACTATGGCCCCCTATTTTTAGAGGTGAACATGTCGATGACCCACTTCTAGCTAATCAGTTTCCCAATAATCAATCTGATAACCAGCTTGACAAAGAGGGCAACCTATGCCAAGGACCTTAGAAAAATGGTCACTCTTTCAGACACACATGCCTCATCTAATACAAACCTTGTAGAAAGTGTAGAAGGTTAAGCTTGTCAAGAGCACATAGTGAGCCTTTTTTTAGGCCTGAGAGGTTAAGTTTGAGAGGCTAAGGATATATTAGCATAATAAAAACCATAGATGTTCTAAATTAGGCTATTGAAAAGAGATCTACCATAAAAATAATTAAATTTGAAGCATCCAGTGAACTCAAGAAGATTAAGAGGGTTAAGCTGTAAATTGATGATGACACATCTACCATAGAGACCAGATTATTGTCTTTTCCTACTACTAAAATAGAATATAACATTTGTCTTAATCAGCAAGACAAACCATTAATTGAATTTTTATCTAACTTGAATAATTATTGATCATCTAAAAGATAGTTTATATTTTATTTAGCATTTTAGTGTGATATTTATGATTTAATAATTTTTAAGAGATTTAGTATAAACATTAATTTTAGTATAGTTATATATGTCAAAGTTTATTTTAAATGTGTTATAGTTTAAACATAAGTGGAATTTATCAATTTTTGATTTATTATCTTATGATTATTATGTATTTTACTATATTATTAATTAGTATGGGTCCCCACCTGTTAAGGTTAGTATCTGGTCCATTTTCTTAAATATCTTGATCAAATTAAGATTTTAAAGTCTTAACTAATTTATCCTCATAATTTTAGTTAATTAATTGACTTTGTTAAAAGTCAATTAGTTAACATTAACTAATAACTAACTAAAGTTAGTTATAACTTATTTCATCACTGAAGTTGAAGATATTAAAGGACATCAAGCATTCATTTGAAGACAGAAACATAACAGGTATTAAGGACTTAAGTATTTTTTGAACTCAATCACTTATCTCTTCTTTCTATGTAATTTTTTTGAGATAGTACAACTTTTGCAGATAAATTCAATATTACTTTATCTGATAGTTGAGTAGTCACTTATGCAACATAGGTATATCCAGTTATATTTGTCATCTGCTACTGATTATTTGAAGTTTGATAAGTCTAATATCTTTTTTAAAAAAATTATTTATATTCCTATGCATATAATTCAAATATTCAACCTAAAAATAGTGATCATTTCATCTTTCTGTGATAGTTCATTGATCTATTCAGTTGTTGAGTTGCCCTTTCAAGTTTTGTAATGAACGATTGTTAGATTTCTCATTAAAATGTGTTATTTATGTTAAGACGACTCCCATTTTGAGACTCACAACTCTTTTGTAAATAATTAACTCTATTTCTAATATAATAAACTTATAGTTTTCTTCTAAATCATTTCCCTTATTAGATAGGTTTTTAATTTATTGTCTTGTTTTAAATAGTTTAAATTATTTTCTTAAGAACTTTGGTTACTTTATAAACAAGTAAAAGTTGTTTAGATAGATTCTTTAATTTAGATCTGTCCTGATCTTTGCATTGCTATTTTATTGTTATCTATCTTTTTTCTAGTCAAGTTTATAGTTTACTTTCACTTTTAGTTAAAATTAGATTTTGATTATTTTTAGTTTGTTTTAATTTTCATGATTCAAGTAAATTGTTATTATTTTAGTTTATTTATTTTACCTTAGTTTCAAGTCTTTCATTTAGTTTACTATTTTATTTTTATAAGTTTAGAGTTGTTTGCCATTATCTTAGTTTATTTCATTTTAGTTTCATTTATGTTGTTAGTTTTTCATTTTCTTAGATTTTCTTTATTAGTTTCTTCATTATTAGGTTTAGTTTCTTTTCTGTTTAGCTTTATCTCTTTTTTATTTTGTTTGTTATTCCGTTCTTTTTATTTTTCGTTGGTTACTTTCTTAAGATCTTTCTCTCTTTTTAGTTACTCTCTAAACCATTGCAAATAATGAAGTGTGAGTTCATTAAAAAAACATATTTATATTAGAATTAGATTTCTATTCTTCAAAAGATTGTCTAATTAATAAATTTTCTCTGTTGGATAGAATAGATCATAAATTTTTATTTTAACTAATTCTTATTTCTATAACAAATTTATGATTGTGATAATGGAATAAGTTACTTAAATAACCTATTGAATATTATTTTTAAATTTATAATTAAAAAAAGTCCTCGCATCTTTATGATCTTAAATGAGCCTTTAGAACTCCTACGATTAGACTAATATAATTTCAACTTGACATTCATGATAGGCAAAATGGTTGATTCATTGACAGAATAATTTTCATCGTTAACTGGTGGCTCCTATGAAAAATAAAAGGTATATAAATAAAAAAAATTACAATCTTTTCTTAAAAATAAAGAGTCAAAGAAAATGAAATTATTTTAATCTTTTCTTAAAAATAAAGATTTTATAAGTTTATGGGAAAAGTTTGAAGGATGGAGAAAAGAGAATCTAAAATTTTTCATACTTCATTTTATTTTATAAAAATATATTTTTATCAATTGTTAATTTATAGATTAAAAAAATTATTGTATATAAAAATATAATAATTTCAATTATTATCTTCTAAAAAATTGTAACATACATTCTTAAAAAAATATAGTATGAAACCAATTTTACTAAATATAACCTTGAAATTACTATACTACACTAGCTTTAAAAATTTAAAAGATCCCTTTCCATAAAACCACTTCTTGACTTCCTTCTCTCTAAAGGTCATTGGTGAAGTGTTTCAAATTGAACCACATAAAAAAAGTAGAAGAATATAAACGAATTGAATGACCATAGTGAAGAAAATGTTTGAGTTTATTGCATGCATGATAATTTATTTTTAGTCTACTTATTTTTAGACTGTTGTTCACATGTTTAATGCATGTTAGTTTTTATTTTTAGTTGTTTATAGTCTATGCATTTAGATGCATGAGATTTATTTTGGCCAGTCTATTTTTTAAACTGATAGTTTAGTTTATTTTATTTTAAAACTATTTTTTAAACTCATCACTCTTTTTCTATATATGAAGATGATAAGCAGCGCTTCATTACATGGAATAAAACCACTGAATTCAAGTCTTTTCTTTTGGTCAATATTTTTTTGAGTTCATATATTATTTTCTTGAGCAGATGATTTCTTATTTTGTCTGTATTATTTCTAACAACTCTCAGTATAGTGTTAGAGTTTCTTTTCATTTAGTTTCAATTGGTATCATAGTAGGTTTCAAAAATTTAATTGTGTACGTAGCAAATTTAACTAATCAGTTATCTCCAGAATGACAAATAGAAATAACTTTCCATTCCATCTTCCATTATTTATAGGAGATAAGTATGATTATTAGAGTAATAAGATGAAGACCCTAGTATTATCCCAAGGTGCCTAGGAATTAGTGGAAGTGGGATTCACAGAACCTGAAGATAAAAATAATCTAAATGTTTTGACAACAAACCAATAAACTCAATTGAAATAAGATAAAAAGAATGAAAATTGCTCACTATTTGCTATCCAATCCACATTAGATATTTCAATATTTCATTATATTACCGGTATGACAAAATCAAAGGATGCATGGGAGGCTTTGCAAATCACAAAGAAATAAATTATTAGTCAACATGTGGTTTTGATGAAAGGGGAGAATGATAATGGAAAAAATGTGCACAATAAAAAATACCACCAGTAATTATGGGCATAGAAGTTGGAAGTGTTTCGCCTCTCCCCACAAGCTCAAGTGGAATATCAAGCCCCAATAGTAGCTCAAGTTCACCAGGTTCATCTACTAGCACACATTTAGGTGATGGTTCAAGCCCAACATCAAGTCCAAGCTCTTCAAAAAAGGTACGAAGTTTAAATAAAATTTATTAGATGAGTAATGTGATTCCAATTGCTATTTTTTTTTTTATTTTAGTATAATTCAAGTTGAACCCTTTGTATATGAATAAGTAGTAAAATAAAGGGTATGGATTGATGCTATGAATGATGAGATGCAAGTAATTGATACAAATAATACTTGAGAATTAGTGCAACTTTCAAAATATAAATAGGTGATTGGTGTCAAATGGATTTATAAGGTGAAATATCATGTTGATGGTTCTATGAAAAGGCACAAGGTAAGACTAATTTCCAAGGGATTTGCACAACCCCTGGAGTAGATTATTCATAAAATTTCACTCTAGATGCAATATTTGATACAATCAATATTTATTAGCTATTGTTGCACAACATAAATGGCTAATATATCAGATGGATGTAAAATCAATGTTATTTAATGGTTATATAAATGAGGAAGTTTATGTGGAACAACCCATGGGCTATGAGATTCCAGTGAAAGAACAACTAGTTTACAAGTTGAAAAAATCTCTCTATCAGTTGAAATAAGCTCTTTGTGTCTGGTATGTAAGAATTGATAGTTGTTTCTTGAATAAGGAATTCAACAAAAGCCATTTAGTGCCAATCATGTATGTCCCATATATTGGTAATGATATTCTCATTGTTTGTCTTTATGTTGATGATCTTATTTATATAGGTAACAATAAAACTCTCATGAAGAAATTTCAGGAAGAAATCAAACAAGAATTTGAAATGTCAGATATCTGACTCATGCATTATTTTCTTGGTGTGTAAGTGCACAAACAAGCAACAGGTATTTTTTTTTGTCAAAAAAAGTATGTAGTTAATTTACTAAAAATATTTAGAATGATGACATGCATAATAGTTGTAACTCCTATAGCCCTTGGCAAGAAATTAACCAAGGACAATACAAGTTCCAAAGTGGATGCTACTTTGTACAAAAGTTTGGTTGGGAGCCTCATGTACCTCAATACAATAATACTTAACATCATGTATGTTGTGAGTCTAATATCGAGATTTATGCAAGATCCACATGAGTCTCATTGGTGTGCTGTAAAAAGAATCATATGGTATGTGAGTGGTGCACAAAATTTTGGCATTCATTATTCTTCCACTAAAATTTTTGAGCTAGTTAGCTACATAGATTATAATTGGGCTAGTTCAGTTGATGATAGAAAATCTACATCTGGTTATGTATTCTCACTTTGTTCTAGAGTTGTATCTTGGAGTAGTAAAAAGCAGGAAACTTTGGCTCTCTCTTCAGCAGAAGTACAGTATATTGCAACAAAAGTAGCAAGTTGTCAAGCAATATGGATTTGAAGGATATTGGAGGATTTACATTTGATTCAGGGACATCCAACTACACTTTTTGTGATAACAATAGCATTGTTTCCATGATAAATAATCATGTGTTTCACGCTAGATCAAAACACAGAGATTCGACATCATTTCATTCGAGATTTGGTTCAAGATGGGCAAGTGGAATTGTAATTCTATTCTATATCTGACCAATTCGCTGATATTTTTACCTAAGCTCTTCATATAACTAGTTTTGTTTCTTTACAACATCAATTGGGCATCATTCCCATTGTTCATCCAAGGGGAGATTGAAGAACATGTTCCTGTTGATTGCATGCATGATCAATGCATGATAATTTATTTTTAGTCTGCTTATTTTTAAACTGTTGTTGGCATGTTCAACACATTTTATTTTTTTTCGTTGTTATTTATACTCCATGCATTTAGATGCATGATATTTATTGTGGCAGTGTATTTTTTTAAACTGGTAGTTTAGTTTATTTTATTTTTAAACTGTTTGTTAAACTCAGCGCTCCTTTGCTATATATGAAGATAATGAGCAACGCTTCATTACATGGAATAAAATCATTGAATTCAAGTCTTTTCTTTTGAGTCAATATTTTTTTGAGTTCATATATTATTATATTTGAGCAACTAGTTTTTTTATTTTGTTTGTATTATTTCTAACAACTCACACTATAGTGTTAGAATTTCTTTTTATTTCGTTTCATATAGGATGGAAGATGGACTTCAACGATATTATATGTTTCTAACAGTAAAGAGGCATTTGATCAACAGTCCTCATACTAATTTAGTTTATTTGTTCTACTCGTGGAGTAATTTAGTTTATTTATTTTAATTTTGGAATAATTTAATTTATGGTTTTACTTTTAAAATATTCTTTTATGGATTTAAGGTCATATCAAATGCTTCCCCACACACATCATCGATTCAAAAGTTCCCTGGAAAGGTTTTTCTTGTTATTCCTCTGTTTCTTCGCTTCAATAAGAATCATGTTTTTTGAAGCAATTTTGGGACTCTCTGCTCCATGTTTTTTATGATGAGTCTGCAAAGGATCCTACGTACAAAAGTCTAATATAGCCTGGAACAGAAATTATGTTTGATTGTTCATTAATTTTTTTGAAATTGTAGAAGCTGCTCTCTGTTATCACGGTAATTACAATTTGTAACCAGAATTATTATGCCAATGTTTTACCATTTACAAAGTAGGCCATGCCTCGCGTCACCGTAAACGATGTATTTTTGAGATAGTGCTAGAAACAACACGTAATGGTGTATACTAATAGTCACTCTGCCTCAGTATTTATAACTCTAGAGTCATCATCTTAATTGAAATACCTTAGTAATAAATAAATATGCAGGCCTAAGCCAATAAATTTATAAATATCGAAGCCTACTACAATTATTAAGCACCTTTAGGTGCCTATTCTAGTATTCCCTCAATAGAAGAAACTACCAATAAGATGAGATATTTTCCATAAATCGCACAATTCTGAATTGTTGCTTCTGAAAATTACATTATATCCGACCCGAACCTTAGGGAAGGAAAGATAATAAAAACCCGTGATTTGCTACTATTGATTTTGTTAATAAAAACTTAATTGAAGCCTCTCCAATTTCTGCAGGGGAGTTGAGCATGTCATGATGCAACTTATACTTCTGAGAAACTTACAGAAATCGTTTTCTATAGTTCTGTCATCATTTCATCCTCAGCTTTGTTAATCATATCTTGGTCAACATTATGTTTTCGTCACATATTTGCCAGAGGACATCCGCGGCTAATTTTGGTGGAACTCATGAATTACAGAGAGTAATATCCGGAGCAATTCAGCTTCCATGGCAAAACATTAGAGGGCAGCTTGCTTTTTGCGGGACAGTCAATAAGCAAACGCCTCGGAAATCGGGCTAAGTTTTGCTTTCCACCGGTTGTTACCGCCGCTAACTGTTGTCCGCCTCGACACACTGCGCTTCAATTTCTCAACAGGTCTCGAACCTCTGGCCAAATTTGGGGATTTTAACGTAATTTGATTGAATTCTCCCACCAGGCGTACTTTATAGATTTGGCTTCTGCCCATATCGTGTTCCACCACAGGCATGATTTTAGAACGTGAGCGGTTGTTGTTGGTCCTATGCCCCATCCGTTGCAATGCAGCTGCTGCTCTTACGGCCAAGGCAGCCATGTCTGAAGCGGGCAGAGGGTATTCCAGTTTCGTTAAGGGGAGCAGAAAATAAAGGAAATCGGGTTGCAATTCGTCTTCTGTAGAAAGAGCGGACAAATATTCATCAAAGGCCATAGAATCGGAATGGCAGACGAAAAATCCTGGAATTTCACTTAAAATTTCTGCTACCATCACAGGCTCCACAAATTCCCGAAGGCCACCATCATTTAGTACTAGTATGGCGGTCGGACGAGATAGTTGAGAAGACAGACAGCTGCCCATAGTGGAGAGTGAATGAAGTTAATCTGTAGATCCTGTAGAATGAGATTTATAGGAATGAAATAAGGGTCAAGTCTACTAGTCAAATAGAGTGGCAAAGCATTCGCTTAACGTCAGCGATATCGTCATGCCCGATGGAAAGATTGGCGTGCAGATCAAAGCAAAGGAAGCAACGGCCCCCACCACTCATTGATAGACAGACGTAAGCGAAATCGTAATTGATGAGAGTAGAGGGGTCCTACGTAGCACGTGAATGTTGTGCAGGTTGAAAAGAAATAAGCAGGTCGCATTCAAAAGGACCAGAATTTCTGTTGCCTCTTTCGAAAAACGCGGTGAGTTCCCTGTTTTCAAATGGAATGCACTATTTAGCTCCATGAGACCTAAAGGTCTATGGCACAAATAAAATTACAACTTAAAAATTATGATAATGTTTTTGTTAAAAAAAAGTGTAGTTTTTGTTTGTTTGTTTCTATTTTTTTTGGAATTAAAAATTCTCGATTTTTTATTATTTAATTTTTATTAATAATAAAGGAAAAGGGACTAATATATCATGGTACAAATGAATATGGGTAATAGATTAGAACAAGAGAAACAAAAGAAGCTTTTAGAAGGACAAATAGAGATATGTAAAAAGTCAAAAAGTCAAATAATTACAAAACCAACAAGTTAAATATAAGAGAAGATTAAAGAATTGATGTTTAAAGGTTACACATCTCATGTCAATCCAAGAGTGCGACAGGGAAGTAACATTATGGATCTGCTCTCATGACATAGGAAGACCTCAACACTAAAAACTTTGGTCACCAGTCACTAGAATGTCCTTCAAGCCCCAAGACTACAATACACACTCTAAAAGTAAGACCAATGAATCCATCAACACCAACTTGAATAAAATGGAAGGTGTCGGTAGATCAAGTCTTTTCTAAGTAATTATTTATATTTTTTTAAGGAAGGAGGGCCTTCACAATGCCAATCTTCATTAAGAGGAAGGTGAAGAGTTCTAAAATTAGACAAGAAATTTGCTAAAGGAGTTTGTCTCATGATAGTTGTAGGAGAAAGAAATGTTATCAAAGAAAATAATGATATGGAAGATATATTTAATGATTGAATTGAGTTATCACTAATTAATCTTCTTGTTTTAACAACATTGATAATCAAGAGAGAATCACCTTTCACAAATAATTTCATGAAAATTGAAGTAATAGTTTTTCTCAAACCTATGAGAAGAGCTAGAGCTTTAGCCAAATTTTTAGAGGACCATGGAATATTGAAGGCAAAACATGTCCAAGTATTTGTTCTGAATAATTTCTAAAGTTTCCTCCTCCATTAGAAATCCCTGGGTTTCCTTTGGACAACTCGTCGAGATTTAGCTTGACCTAAATTTTCCATGGAGGATTCCAAGAGGACAATAACCTTTTGTAAATTTGGGGAGGGAAGATGAAGTGTTTTTTTTAATAACTTCCATTTGAAGAGAATATGATGATCCTATCCAATGATTTATTTTTAGGAGGTGCCACTTTAGTCTTGATGACTTCTTCAAGGATTATCTCAGTTTTACTTGTTAGGAAATCTTTAGAGAGGGACAAGTTCTTATCTTGACTATTATTTATTTCTTTTGATAAGCTCTAGATGATCAGAGATGGGGCCATTCCCCAAATACTTTTAACTTGATCCCATCTTTCTTTTGTGAAATTAATTAAAAGTATAAGAATATAGTTGGCTACTACCAAACTTATGTTCATTTTATTAAATAACCAAGACCAAATTCTTCAAACAAAAGAGCAATAGAGGACGTGGTTCAGGATTTCATAATTATCTTTATAGAAGACTTACCAAGGGGGTCCCTAAAAACTAACCATTTGGACTCAATCATAGAAAATATATTTCTTCTTCATGACAAACCACATATTTGTGTCAGCTTTAGGAAGACCCCAAGGGATCCAAAAATATTTACATGTCATAAAGGTGTATTAATACAAGAGATAAACTTATTGTAACTTTGTTTCACCAAAATGTTGTCAGAGCCATTTTAATCCATCAGTCTCCATTGAGTTATTGATATTTTGAGAGTTTAGAAAGAATTTGAAAGAAATTAGAAGATTAGAAGAATGGTTGGCAACAAAATAATTTGGATTTTTTAATCTTCTTTGAGGAGCCCGTACACTTTGGGTTTCAACATAGTAATTACAAACTAAAGGTTCTCATAGGTTTGAAAACCACTCTTCTAAATGTGTTAAAAAAATGATGGTTTCACAAGAGACCCACACTAGATTATATATCCTTCCAAAAGGTGAAATATCTATCATTTTTACCATCACAACAAAAGGAGTTAAAGATAAAGTCTCTATATTTCTAAAAAAAAAAATAGGTTTGATTATCCATAGAGATTTTATTCTTAAAACTACATTCAACTTAAACAAATTTACAACTCCAACCCCACTTTTTAATTTAGGTAAGCGAATCTCAACCCATTTCATTAGAATATTTTTCTTCGATTCAAAATGACCATTTCATAGAAAAAATCATAATCTTAATTAATTTGAATTTGACACTAATTTGAGGTTATGAGACTAACATCATATAGACTTAAATTACTTGAAGAACAATTTGAATAAATTAAAAAAATTTAATCAATTTTTAAATCTTTTTAAATATTTTTATTTACGTATTTTAGACATGTTTTTACTATTAAAACAACTAAAATGCAAAAATAACTAAATAAATATAAATAAATTACTTAAATAAATTTTAAAGACAAGAAAATAATATCTAAATATATTATTATAAATCTCTGGGTAATAACAAATTATAACTTATACAATAGAACCAAATAAAAGGTAATGACAATTTTCGTTTTGCTTTTATAAAAGTGTCACAACTTGTAACAAATAACTCACTTTACAACAACAAACACCTGCCCTTGTTGTAATAGTAACATGCCATAACACTAAGGATGTAAAGTTCTGTCTGATTCTGATTTGAACAAACTTCTTGTAATCTCAGATAATTTTAATTTAATTAATTATATAAAAACTAGAAGTTTAATTTATCCAATAATAATGATGATTATATGTCAAATGACAAATTATTAAAAACATAAAATATTTATATTGTATTACATGGATACCCTTATACTGTAAAAGTGTGGACACGGATTCACAATATTATTTCAGAGTTTCAGGGATTACATGAACAACAGGTTATCACTACCAAATCTCATAAACTAACTTGTGATGCATCAAAATTCCAACAAAAACATGATTTAATTATCTTATAGTAGAAAATTCCTCTTTTTGTGTTGATGATAAAGAAAGTTTTGAATAGCGATGAAAAAATCAACCTGACTACATAAAGACAAAGGATAAATAGTTATTTCCTCTCTAGATGCTTTGTTCAATAATGAGATTGAATCACAACTTCCTTATAAATTATTTATATATTTGCTGATGGTAGACTTGTGTATTCCATGTCTATAGCAAACTTGTCGCGTGCACTTTTATTTTAAAATAAATGTTGTCTCTAAAAGAAAAGTTATATTTATAAATGGTTTTTAAATCCCTATTACATTGGCTTTATAAAATATGTGATAAAAAATTAAAATATCCAACTTCCTATTGGATTGAATTAATGATTAACAGCTGGGTAAAGGTGTGATTGAGGCCTAGTTCTTAAATAGCTTCATAAATTGAGTTAAATCCAACAATTAACAAATTAGTATTTTTCCATGAGAAGATTGAGACTAATGCCTTTTCAATGTTAGGATTGAAGGCTCAAATGGGCATTTTAATATAAATAAATAATATTTTATATTAGAATTTATAATTGGATAAACCTCACATTAAGTAGTTATTTATTATGAATCTATATTCTTCAAATGTTATATTTCTTTTTCTTTTTTATGAGATAGTATATACATTGTGAAAAAAAATTATTTATTATAATATCACAAAAATTGATAATATTTAAATATATTATTAATATTTTTAAAATTTTATTTTTTATATTTAAAATAAAATAAAATAAATTAATTTAAAATTTCTTCTTTTTTCCAATTAAATATAGAAAAAAAGATTTAAACTTTTTTTTCCATACAATTTTGATTAAAAACATATAATATAATCCATATTTTACATTAATTATATAGATATATAGATATATGATTTAATTTTTTTTTCTATAAAATATTTTATTTACAAACCTATAATATAATTCATATATCACATAATACATTTCAAAAAAATAAAATTAAACGCTTTTTTTTAATTTTTTTTAAAACGCAATATAATCCACACATAACATAATGCATACCCCTAAAAAATTAAAAAAATTGCCATATGAATCGTTTCTTAAACCCTAAAAATAAAGTGCACAACCGTGGGCTATCCGCTGCCTTCCGTCAAGCAAAAGAATGGCATTATTGAGCGTAGCAGCGTGGCAAGTAGACCTTTCAATGGCTGGACTCTGTTCTAAACCCCTACTTTCCTTGTAAAAATAGTTAACATGGCCCAAACCAAGAAAAGAACTGCATCTATTTTTGCTGGTAAGGTATGCCATACCGCCAGATATCCGGGACAATTTACCTTAGCGAGGTATTTTTATTAATGCTTGAAATGGCCTCCAGAATTGGGCTAACCTTCATTTTCCATGAGTACATGTTCGCCACATTTCTGGATTTCAACCTTTCGGATTTCTCACAACAATTGATGTCCTCCGAAAACTCACTACTATGTTCCACCACAGGCGTAATTTTTACCACGCCGGCTATTGTTGTTGCTGTACAGCCTTCGTTGCAATGCACCAACTGCTATTACGGCGAGGGCAGCCATGTCAGGAGCGGGAAGAAGGTGTTGTAATTTTACCAGAGGGAGTAAAAAAAAGAGGTGATTTACTTTCAATAGGTGCTCTGCAGGGAGTGGGGTTAAATGCTCATCAAAATCCATGGAATCAGAATGGCAAACGAAGAAGCCTCCCATTTCTTGTAAAATTTTGGCTACTCTCACAGGCTCCAGATATTCCTTAAGGCCGCCATCGTATAGTATTAACTTGGCAGTAGGATGAGTCGCTTGAGAAGATAGACAACTGCCCATAAAATAAAATCCTTGTGAGATGGAGTTCGGCCTTCAGGTGTGTGGTTCATATCCCCTGGTCTGTTGTGCTTTTAGATTTATAGGGATGCAATTAGGCTCAATTCTAATGGTCAAAGACCCCATAAAAGACTAGAAACCGGAATTGAACAGGGCCGGTTGAAGGAAAGGTTAGCTTGTTGCAATGCAAATAAATTCCACTAATAGTTCGGCCCCTCCGGTGAGGCATGCGACACAGATGAATAGTTCGTTCTCGTCCACGATGGAACGGATTTATTTGCCAAGGCATGACGTAAGCCAACAAATCTTTTACTCTTAATAAACACAGGAAACTATAAATTCAAGTGGAAAGTAGCACGTACACGCCTACGCTCACCCTAGTGAAAACTCGGTTCGAAAGTGTCTACATTCATTTCCCCGTGTGAGTGAACATCGGAATTTTCTCCATGATATAAGCTTTGCAATCTTCGGACTGCAATGGATTAGATGCCATATTATGACAACATTCAAATAAGTGAACGTGAATCCAGCATGCTTGATATCATTCGCGTCTCTTCATCAACCTTAATCAATGAAAATACACCCCCATTCCCTTTCGACCTCACTAGTCATCAAATTTGAAGAGTCCACCTTAATTTCAAGTTGAAGGGTATTGATTCATTCAACCTTTTTATGATGAAAAGTTGTAAGAAATAATTACATTTAGATTGGTAAGAATTTAAGTACACATGTGACTAAAGGTAGGTTAAATAAATAAATAAAAATTCTATGAACACTTGGGAGTTGGTTGTAACACTCGGATATTGATTGTAGCACTCATGTATTCCCTGTATAAATACTCAGGTGTTGGTTGTAGCACTCAAATATTGGTCTAGCACTTGGGTTTTGGTTGTAGCATTGTGCACTATACACAACCATCTCAAAACAATTATTTGATCTCCCTTGAATTTGCATGTGCACACATTTTGAACTCCTTAACTTTGGAGTTAATTATGTGGAACTCTGAAGCTAGTTTTTGTCAGTCTCCAGAGCTACTATTGATATTTGGAGCTAGTCTATGTTGATCTCCATATCTACTATTGATCTCTAAAACTAGTTTCTATTGATTTCTATAGCTACTGATGATCTTTAAAGCTAGTTCATGTCGATCTCTTGAGCTACCATTGATCTTAGGTGTTAAATCTTATCGATCTCCGGAGCTACTATTGATCTTTGAAGCTAGTTTTTGTTAATGTCCACCTCTGCTATCGATCCAAATCCAATTCATGTTGATCTCCAAAGCTAGTTTATGTTGATCTTCAAAGCTATTGTTGATCTTTGGATCCAATGTTTTAGAGGACTCCATCATTGTTATGGGTCCTCGGATCTCTTCAAAACTACTCAAAACTTGGTATTTTAATTTTCCAATTTCTTCCCTTTGTATTGGTATTTTATCCCTCAATGTTATATCCAGTACTAAAAATGACCTTTTTGCTATGTGTGTGGGGAACATATGGATATATTGGTCTAGTGGAAGAGGCTTTCTTACTTTTATATACTTCCATGCATCATACATATGATTCCAATCTACTTTATTTAGAGCATGAGGTGCACAAAGGGAGAGAACCATTAACATATCCAATGTGTTCAAAGAATGTCTAGATATATCATCATTTTATATCATATTTAACTTTGAGAAACCTCTATCACATATAGTTGTACTCTCTATAATAAAAATAATATCTTGACATAATTGCATTAAACATGGAAACCCTTCCAACCATTCAGATTCACCCCTACATAGATCCCATGTGCTAAACATATTTTTTTACATATGATTTATAGATAGTATAAACAAATTCATCCATCTCACCTAAATATTTGATAGTATCCATAATAGGTATGTTCCCAATACTAATTTTTTCATGTAAACATGTTAACAATATTTTTGTTTGACAGTCTCTATCATCCATCTCCTCATAATAAATATGATGAATTAAAAAAGTAATAACATTAAATATAGGTAAATATGTGAACCTTGTATCTAGTGAATCAATAATCTTCACTATAAATTTTTTTCCCAACACAATGCAATCATCTAATTTCCCTGATCTTTATGAGTTAAGAAAACTCTCAAATCTAAATGCATGTATATATATCGTACATGTTCCATCTACAAACTCAAGAGTTCCTCTGTGTGCTCTACTTTGAAAATATGATATATGTACTATACATACCCTAAATGTGTCTCTTTGAAATGTCATAGAAAACAAGTCAATAACAATATAAGTAGTGCCAATGAAATTAATGCCAATATCATCCTCTTGGAATTTTATATTAGCTTATTTAACTCGATAAACACTTATAAAATTAAGGCATCCATCCTAATTACCTCAAAGAATTAGATGGAATACATTATAGCTACTCTCCTACTATCTATAAAAAGTAAATACATCAAGCCTATGATTTCCTCAAATAATCAAATGGAAGACAATGTGCCTACTCTATTAAAATACGTAAAAATTATAATAATGGGGACAAATTCTCCATTAAAATGAAAAAAAATCTATACTCCACAAAAATTAAATTAAATTTCCACCCAAACTATCAAAATAAAAACAATGCATAAGAATTAAAACTACTACTTGCACACAATATAGAAGTACAATTAAATATCCCATATTTATAATAATTATAAATCAATAAAAATTGTGATGGGAAATCTTAGTGCTAATTTTTAAGTATGATGTATAATAATTATAAATCAATAAATATTATAAGGTAAAAGTTTAATGTTCTTTTGTACAAACTGTAGCTTGGTTCCAAACCATTTGAAATGAATTGACACCAATAATTCATTAAAAAAATACTCACATCTAACTAAAATAAACCAAATATTTTATTTATACCCAAAAAAATATTTTGCAAAAGAAATGTACCTCTACATATAAATATCCCAATGAGATGGTGATTACACATATGACAAGCATCTATAATGTGCACTTTCACAATAATAATACCTGCTAGAATAACAAGCCCTTAGTGTAATGAAACCCTCCACATGGCCAAGTAGAATCTTTAAATTTTCTTCCACCATTCATAAACTACTCCAATATGTGACATGTTTTTTATCTAATTTGGTAGAGGATAAGGCTACTTACCTAGCATTTAGAGGGGATATAAAAACTACCAATAAATTTAAATAGAATTAATTATCCCTTTTTTGGCATATATATCTAAATGAACCATAAAAATGAGCCATTACATAGTCTAAAATTTATAAATTATCATAAATTGATAATGTCTTTGTATTTCACACCATATTTGGTAGTCAATTCATATTATAAGACCATTAAATGTATCCATCACATAGACTATGAGGTATCTGGAAGTCAAAAATTTACATTGCTTGGCCATTAACCCACCATATATTAAACATTATTAAAATTCATATGATAGTTTTTTAGAGTTCATATTCATGATTCTGATGAATTATCACAAAATGTTTTGAAATCCCACGTCTAACTATGAGTGTTGTCACTGGTTAATCAATGATCCCTAATACCTGATAGCCTCTCAATTTACAAGCAACCATAAATTTTTTATGATTATTTAATGAAATAACACTTATTTTGTCATTTATTAAAAAAAATTAATACTTCAACTTTGACATAATTTTGGGTTTTACTTTTTATGGATGGGTAATTTTGAAATGAATGATGACTGAATCATTCCAAGCCATAGAATGTCATGTGTTGAAAACAAAGAACATAATAAAAGGATAGATATTTAAAGAAAAGGGTTACAAACTAATATACATAACAAAGTAGTAAATATCATATTACATCCAAATGTTTTCTATGCTATAACAAATGATAAGCCTTGCATATATAAGCAAGGACAAACAAGGAGTAAATCATCCTAGCCAATGTGGAATACATACACAATAAGAAATAGAAAAAAACACCTAGAAAACATGAGTAACCTACTCTAAACCCTCCCTCCCCCCAAGTGAAGCTAGGGGATAAATATAGCCAAACAAAAGTGGCATAATAAGGAAGGACCTCATATGGAATCCCCCCAAGGACAATTACCATCAATACTGAATATCTTGATACTCCAATTCACGCTCATGAGATGACTGGTGTCAATGTCAAGATCCTTTAATAGAAAGTTGTAGTTGTTCCATCTATATCGAATATTGTTTTTTCCTTTTTCCATAGGAAGAACACGAATGGTGTACTGAAAGTCTGTCCATTACAAAACAAAAGATGAAGGAGGCAATAATATAAATATATTTAAATCATGTCCACATATGAAGTGTGGCATATGTCTAGTAAGATCATGTAGAAGAACTAGATGTAATGGCACGAAAATGAACCATTTAGAAAAACTAAATGAAACATTCACTGAAAGAAAATCAATGAGAAGTAAACCATAATTCTCAATAAGTGTACTCTCTCTAGAACCAATAGATTCCTTTGAAATTATAATCTATGGTGGATCAACATCATGCACATAAAAAAAGGTAGGTTATACAAATATATGTCCTAAGTCTGGTATAAACTCATCCCATAAAGGTGGCTCGATAAAAAGAATAACAATGTCTATCAAGAATGTGTCATCATAAAAAAATATAGTAGGAGGAGAGAGTACACCATCAAAGGAGAAAAAATCACTGACGTAAGGATAAGGAAATGGAGAAGCATCATCCATGTCATCATCAAAAGGTAAATACTCACTAACATGAGGAGAAGGAAGTGGAACAAGAGGTAGAGTAAGATAAGGTTTAGAAAACCCAAAGGAATCAATATCCTCCTCAAATAAGGTTTAAATAACATCCCAAGCTTCCTTTGGTGACATGTCATTCATAATATGAATGTGCAAGCTATCTTAAACATTAATGTGAATCAAGAAAGAGCCTTATCTTGTATAGATGCAATCTAGATAATATCTTCCTCATATGTGAAGTTAGAAAGGTTTCCAAGTACCATTATATAAAAACCTTTCATCTGAAGGTGTATCTTCATTTTTATTTTCTAGGTAGTGTAATTTGAGGTGATGAGGGGCTCCATTATTTAAATACAAGGAATAAGTTAGGAATAATAAAGAATGATCCCCACCAAAAAAATAATAACTCCTAATTCAAAGCAAGATAAGGAACAAATAAACCCCCAAAAATGTGTAAGGCTTCCCTAAATTTGGCACTTTATAATTGAGTGTGTTTTACAATATAAAAGAGCTCAATGGATGGATAGTAAAAAAAGATACACTTTTGAAAAAAATAGAACTCAATTTTGAAGCATGGTTCAAAAGTTATAGATTTTACAAGTTTCCCATGGAAAAAATTAAATTCTTTATACCAAATCTATAAAAAGTGGATTTGAAGTAAATTTTTATTAAAGGAAAATAATAATCTTCCATGGTGATTATTCACTTTAAATATAAGATCTGATTTTTTCCCTTGATCACACATTAAAAAAACATAGAAAAATAGATTTATAGGTGAAAATTTAGAGCCTCATATCTCTTTAGATACTAATCAAAATCCTTATTATGATAACTTTGTATGACTAGCACAATAGAGATCATGACAAGATGCAACCTGGGGATACCAAGGATGTAGATCTAGATAACGAGAATGAAACTAGATATATGCTAAAAAAAACTTTGTAACAACAAACTTATAATTATATGGGTACAACACCTACCACTTTGATACCATGAAAGGAATGATGATTTGATCATTATAAACCACATAATATCAGGTGTTGAAAATAAAAAACATCATTAAATAAGATATCTATAAAACAAAGGTTTACACACTAATATGTAGAACAAAGTAGCAAATATCATATATTACATCCAAAAAAATTCTATGTTATTACAAATGAGAAGCCTTGAATATATAGGTAAGGAAAAATAATGAGCAAAGCATTATAACTAATGTGGGATAAATCCATAATAGGAAATTAAAAAAAAACACCTAGTAACCATGAGTAACCTACTCTAATATATTTTTTAACTGTACTTATGAGATAGGTCAAAATACCTTAGATAAGTTGTGATGTGTTCAATTTTGATCACTTACATCACCTCATCATTTTGGTACACTCCCTTTGCCACCATCACATTATATATTATATTTGGTAATCTTGGAACTCATGTCAAATCATGTCACTTAAATTTTCATTAGATTTTTACCATATCTTAAAATCCCATTATAGATACTAAAACTAAACATTTATAGCATTTCAGTCTTGTACATTTAAAAAATATCAATGAAGGATCTACCCTTCAATTTTAGACCTCTCTATTGATGAAAGGCTCACATTGGCCATTTCACTATGCCTAAATACTTATATCTTAGTTTTATCCCTATCATTATGATGACCTAGTTTTTCTATACTACACAGATAGCTTAAAACTTGATAAACATCCTTTACTGTAAATTTTAGATCTATACCTATTTTTTAGCCTTCTTGACACTATCAGCTATAGAGGGACACTACTATCGACAATAGCATTCAGATATTTATCTAGTGTCTAGTTACCTAAATTCATCTAAATTAAAAATGATTCTAAATAGATGGGTTGGCCTATTTGTATTATTGAACCCTAATGTGCGATATTTTCAAAACATGTGTTATAAATATAATTCTAAGCCTTTTCATTCCTCATCTATAAATTACTAAGCAAACACCTACTAAAACTAAATCAATCAACTATACAAGCACTCTATTCTACCTTATTCATCCTTATTTTGACATCTATCATAAGAGAAATCATAATAAAAGTTTGAATCATTCAAATAGCATCCCATGAATTATATTTTCCAATTAAAAGATAGATTATTGCATGCATCTTCATATATTATATTATACCTTTATGTACACACTTTCCCACACATATGATGAGAACTACATAAGTCTTGGGCCCTCCTTGGAGTATTATCCATGTAGGTAGCATCCATTGATAGAGTGATATTTGGATAAGCTCGACACCATGAGCCCACTAACCCATTTTTCATCAAACTCATTCTAAGGGTATATAAGGGTGAAAAGCTAGGATTTGATTAATCGGTCAAAAGCGCTAAACTACATCTTAAATCTAAATAAATAAGTAGAAAGGTGAAATAAAACATAGAATAATAAAGTTAGTGGCATATATATCTAGCCATTATTTCATATTAGACACCTACAGCACAGTAAGACACTAGTGTCAATGATAGTGTCTAGATCTGAAAGTAGTGTTTACAACCACAAAAGTGAAATTTCTAGAATCTTACCACTAATCTAGAATATTGTTCCTATATATTTTACACATGTTCTTAGTTCATATCTACCTATGCATAGTAAACTAACTAATTTCCATTATTTTTAATTTATTGTAACATCTTTCAATGTTATCTTTTACTATTTTTAGCATTCCCAATTCTATAAATTTATAATATTGTTTATCTAATGTTTCTATTAATTAGTGTCTTATATATTTTATTTTATTACTCATGTTAAAACTATTTATATACTCCTAACTCTATACTACACGTCTAAATTTAGGGTTAAACATTTGGTAGGGTTATATTAGTTTTTACTAGATGACCAATTTTTCAACTATACTTCTGAGACAAGTTATAATCACTTTGAAAAACTATGATGTGTTCAATTTTGATCACTGTACATCACCTTATCATTTTTTGACACTCACTTGGTCACCATGACATCATTTATTTCATATGGTAATCCTTGAATTCAAGTCAAATCATGGAACTTAAATTTGCATTGGATTTTTACCATATCTCAAGCTCCCCTCTCTTCACACACATCTCCTTTAAATTAATTTTTTCCTCATTTTATCCCCTACATTTCTCTCTCAAATCCACCTTTATCCACTTTCCTACTTCTCTATGGTTTATCTTTT